>CANXYA011326683.1:0-10498 GCA_948193465.1 Acalypha hispida
TAAGAATTTTAGAGGTAAAGAAGCATGAATCCTAAATGCCCTAGCCACCTCAAGCAAGTGCCTATTTTTTCTTTCTACTCGACCATTTTATTGAGGAGTATAGGGAACTAACTTTTGATGCAATATTCCTTTCTTAATAAAGTATTCTCTTAAGGTTTTATTCAGAAATTCAGATCCATTATCACTTTTAATGCATTTAACTTAAATTTGAAATTGTCTTTTAACAAAAGAAATGAAACTTATGAGAGTATTAAGAACCTGACTTTTGTCTTGGAGTAAAAAAGTCCAAGTACATCTAGAGTGATCATAAAAAATAGTTAAAAAGAAATGAGCTCCAATTATAGACCTTTGTTTGTATGGTCCCCAAAGATCAATATGAACAAGATCAAAACAAGAGTTGATCATCAAGAATGGTTAAAAAGAAATGAGCTCCAGTTATAGACCTTTGTTTGTATGGTCCCCAAAGATCAACCTGAACAAGATCAAAACAAGAGTTGGCTATTTTGTGAATAAAAGGGTAAGGATTACAATGTTGTTTAGCAAAAGGACATGTAAAACAAATATGATCATTATCTTTAACATTCAGATCCTCAATATGTGACATATGTTTATATGATGAATGCCCAATTCTATAATGCCATAAAGTACTTTGATCAGTTTTATAAAATAGAGAAATATCCTTTACATCATGTCTTTTAGATGAAACAAAAGAAACAATATCATCATTGAACTTAAAACTGTCACTATCTAAGATATATAATCAACTCATCTTTTTTCCAATCGCAATAATCTTCTTACTTTCAAGGTCCTAAAAAAGACAGCCAAAGTCATAAAAAATCACCTTAATATTGTTATTTTGAGCAACCTTTTTGACAGATAAAAGATTAAATTTAAAATCAGGAACTAAAAGGAGCTTAGCTAACTTAATTTCATTGCTCAAGTAAACCATTCTAGTGTGAGTAACTTTTTTATTTTCACCATTTGGTATAAGAATATTCAGGGTTGTGATAAAGGTATACAAGTTTTGAATAGTTTAATATCAGTACACATATGATTAGTGGCTCCAGAATCTATAATCCACCATGATTTATTATCATTGAAATTTTTATCAAGTTTTTTAATCATACTAGAGAAGCTTAGCAAGCTTGCATAGCCTGAGATAGGTGTCTTTCCTTTGACAAGTCTTTGCATTTCCTTTTTAACTGCAGCTGCAACTCTATCATCAAATGTGGAGTCTTCTGGTTCATCAAAAGGAGTGTCTCTTTCATCAACCGCCTGCACATTAGCTGCAAACTTCTGGCTATTTTGATTATTTCTCCACCCATTGTTCCTTCTATTATTTTTATCAGCGGTGTCTCTTTTATTCTTGTACCACTCAGGAAATCCAATCAACCTAAATGGTTCTTCCTTTATATGCCCTTGTTGGTTACAATGAGTACAAAATTTATCAGCTTTATTCTGCCTTTCATACCTTTTGGTTATAGGCTGATAATTCATAATTTGATTCTTAGCTTGAGGTCTAGCCATTAGTGCTAAATTCTCACATGTAATAGCATTATTATTGCACATCGACTTCTACTTCTCATCCCTTAAAAGAATGACATAAATCTTATTGATGTGGGGCTAAGGATCATACATTAATATTTGGCCTTTAACAGTTTTGAATGAATCATTGAGACCCATAAGAAACTACATAGATCTACTCCTATCAATCATGGCACAATTCTTCTTCTCAGATTCACAAGAACAATTAGTGCATACATATCCAGCAAGAGGCATTAATTTGTTCAATTCTTCCCATAGTCTCTTTAACTTTGTAAAATAAAGAGTGATAGATTAGATTACCTTGTTTGGTCTCCATAGCCTCCCTTTGTATCTGATATTCCAATGGACCATTAATCTGTGAAAAACGTTCATGGATCTCATCCCACATCTCCTTTGCACTGCTAATATACATAAATTATTCAGCAAGTTCTGCTCTCATATAATTAATGATCCAACTCTAGACCATACAGTCTTGTTTTCTCGAAAGTCTGTAATCTCTGTGAGTTTTTTCTGGTTGTGGGTTATCCCTATTGATAAATCCCTCTTTATCTCTAGCCCCCAATGCCAGCTTAACATTCCCACTCCAGGATACATAATTAGTCTCATCAAAACGAACTCCAATAACGGGATTGGCTGTAGATTCATTTGTTTGAAGAGATAATAAAACATCTTCTGTTAAAGAGTTATTCATCATTTTTATTTGAATTAGAAAACGAATTCAAGGAGGCGATCAAGAAAAAAGAAAGATAAAAAACTGAAAATGCAATGAAGAGCTATAGGTCTGATACCATGTTGAATAATTGAAAATTAGGGTTTTTATTTTATTAGAGAATTCAAGATGATTACAAAAATGAAGAAGCCTAACCTATTTATACTACTATATCTGCTTATTATCTACGCAAAGAAGGAATCAAATACAAATAAGGAAAAGTATTAAATGTCTAAAGATCTGGGATTTGATTTGAAACGTAAGATATGAAAGATATGTTCTTGGAAGGCAAGATATGGACAAGGTGTTGATAAAACCCAGCAAAGGTATAAAGAGGTCCTTCAAGTTTTGACCAGAAACTGAAATGAATGGAAGTGAGAACTTGAATCTCATCAAATTTTAGTAGTTTCGGTTGTTGTATCCTGAAAGACAATCTCCTAGGTTACTCATCTAGCATATATCTAGTAGGAAGAAAGAAATTGTCTTAAGAAAACTGTTTCGAGAAAACTCAACCATTCTCCTTCGAGTTGTTCTCTAATAATGCTTATATATTTTAGAGTTCATAATTTATTATTTTGTAATTATTTCTTCGAATTATTGCCACTTTTCGAATCGTATCCGGCATAATAAGAATGTTCAAATACAATAATTGTTAGTTGATTTCTATTTTGCATACTAGCTAGACAACAGGTTTCCGTGGCAGATGAACAAAGTTTTCGTCCGATAGCCATTTTTCTTCAGAGTTCAGAGTATATTCCGACATTGGAATATCTAGTTGCAACGAGCATCCCCTCATGGGAAGATGTCAGAACAGGGAGGGAATGTGTGATGAAGATTTTTTTTAAAATTTTTTTAAAAGAGATTATCTGGTCTTCCAAATTCATTAACTAATCAAAATTTGAATTAGACAGTACCACAAGAACTGTAGAGTTTTCCTCACCAAGTATTAGAACACATTTTATTAAGACATTAGAACTCACAAATTACACTATTAATGATAACAGAAATGAACTAAAGCCATTATTATACATGTTTTCATTTTATTGAAAAGAACGATAATAACATAAATCCACACAACTTAAGCAATTAAAATGACAAATTTTCTTCTCTATGGAGTCCAATGTGGCAATGCTGAACTACAATGTGCAGATACAACTCTAGAATTAAGCAATTCCAACATTTGTAGAGAATTCACACACCTCGAGGTCTTAAAAAAATATAACATTTCTCAAATAGCTTTTCATTCCACGTAGATGTATCTTTTACATAAAACTCTTTAAATTATTTTAAGTTATTATCTTTAATGTATGTTCGGTATCTTCAATAACATCCATAAATAAAGAGCAAGAGTTACCGAATAACAATTGTACTCCTCTCGACGTCAAATATGCACTACATAGATTCCGTCACCGGAAAGCTAACCAGCCAAAGAACTTAACACGGGGCAGAGCCAAAGAGGACCAAAGTAATTTGAAAAAATACCTCTTTGATTGATCGGAGCGTGAGTAGTAAAACAAGTGCCTGAATGCCCTTGGGGAGAAGCCAAGCCGTTTGTCAACCCAAACTAGAATGTCTGGATCATCAGCATGAAGTTCTACATTTCTAATTAAATCTGAAACATATTAAGAAGCAAAGCCTCTTCGCCAACTCGTAAGCTTCAAATACAACTAAGAGCTTCCCTCAAACTAATGACACTTGAAACCGAACAATATTTGTCTTGGCATAGCAAGTATAAGGGATGGAATATGTCCATAAACCTCCTGTCTCCAAACCATATATCTTTCCAAAAAGAACAAGATGAACCATTCCCAACAGAGAAAGAGATGTTTGATGAAATTAAATTCCATATAATCTGATCAAGTACACACCGTCTGACTATTCCTCTCCATAAATGAGAAAAATCTGAAAAATTGTGAGTTGAGATATCATACTAAGAAGTAATACGTAACCTAACTTTAATCACTGCCTCCATAACGAATTTGATGCCATAGGATCTAACAATTTCTAGACCCATTTTAACTATAGGCATCGATTCGTCAGTTTTAGATTAATACATCCCAAGCCTCCCAATTCTTTTGGAAAGCAAACCGACTCCCATGCAACATTAAAAATGCCCGGAGATGATGAATTTCCTAACCATAGATAATGTGCTACTATACCATACAGCTTCCCTGTTGAAAAGTATGGAGAGGATTAACAAAAGAGAAAGAATGGGAAAGAAGAAGAGGTTCGGCTCATAAGGCTGAAATTTTATGAAACAGATTTTTTACAAACTTTTTTTTTCTTTTTCTTTCTCATTTTGATACAATATGAGTTCCTCTTCCATGATTTAAGCAAACATGTCTTCCTAATTTTATTGTCTTCCACAAGTTCTTGGTTTCTAAATCATTCTACACAATTCTACACATTTCTTTCACTAAAAATATCTTGTAGAAGTCAAAAATTTACAGCACAAACATCAAATTTCTTTTGACATTTCAACATCAGTTCTTCTTTCACTAAAAACAACCTCAAATTTCCTTCAGTTCCTCTCCAACTCTCACACACAACTCACGTACATAACACATATTTATAGGTAAATTTACATAGAGAAAGCTAACATTCCCGATGATCGAGTTGGGCATTGAAAAAATTGACATGTAATAAATGGGTTAAATAACAAGACTTAATGAATTAGCGTAAGCCTACCACTAGGTGATAATAAAGCTCCCCACCAACTATTAAGACGCTGCTTAAAATGAATTAATAATGGTTCCCACATATTCAAAGAGATAGGCTTAAGGGAAAATGGCAGGTCGAGGTATACAACAGGAAGATCATTAACTTTGCAACCATGAGAGCTAGCAAAATAATCAACAATTTTAGGAGGGACATTAATACCTAAGAGAGAGATCTTATAGAAGTTGATTCTCAAGCCAAAAATGACTTCAAAGCACTTTAAGATACAAACTAATCCATCCATCAAATTTTCATCACAAGGCACGAAGAAAAGAGTGTCATCAGTGAATTGGAGAATATATACCTCTGAAGAATTGTCTTCCAATATCACTCCACTAGTAATTCACAAATTGCACTCTACATCCATGAACCTCTTGAGACCCTCAATAGCAAATACAAATAAGAAAGGAGACTGTGGGTCGCCTTAACGAACATCCCCATTTCATTAAAAAAGGTTTGACTGCTGAATCGCTAACCAAAAATGAAATGCTTGAGCTTCTAAAGAAGTTAATAATCCAATGGCACTAAGAGCTTCGAAATTTCATGAATTTGAAGAAAGCTTCTAAATATCTCCAAGAGAAGAAATCGAAAGCTTTGTAAAAATCAATTTTCAACAATAAAAAATTTTCTTTCCCTTTCCGGATCAAATGAACTAGCTCAGAAGCTATAAAGGAGCATTCATGAATACTATGCCCTTTAATAAAACTAAATTGACAGTTTAAAATAAGAGTAGACATAAGAGGGGAGAGGCATGCACATAATACCTTAGAAAGTAGATTGCACATGCCATTGATTAGACTGATCGGTCTGAAATCCCGGAGCTCCTCCGCACCTTTAATTTTTGGGATCATGAAGGACTGATTCAAATCCCTTGGTACCAAACTACCCGAATAAAATTTATTGAAAAAATCCAAAACATCTTCTTTAGCACCGACCAAGCCTTCTTATAGAAAAAGAAATTGAATTCATCTGGTGGCGGGGCTTTATCCCAAGCACAACCATGCAAAGCTGCTTGCACTTCCTCCTTCGAAATAGGCTTAATCAGTAAGGCAACTTCCACATTGGATAAAGAATTAAAATGCAAACTGTCCAGAGTGAATGGGAAATCAATGCGCTCATTACGTAAATTTTGAAAATAATCACGAATTGCCATCTTGATCGCACTAGGTTCAGAAATAATAAAGCCATCAACCACAATATGAGTGATGAAATTATTGTGATAATGTAAGTTGGCCATGGACTAAAAATGCCTTGTATTCTTGTCACCATAAAAATGCCTTGTATTCTTGTCACCATTCAGAATCATTTAACATTCTATTTAAATTTAATCACTTAATAGAATCATTTAATTCTAAATTGAAAATTTCAAACTTAATATCATTCATGTTTAGATAAAAAAAAAATATAAGCATTAACATTAAATAAAAAATTATGATAAAAAAACTAACAAAAGCTAGACAAGTAATTCAAAAAATAATAAATGCAAAACAAATAGAAAAAAAGTCATAATAATTGTCATCCATAAAAATTTATACATAATAGACATAAGTAATATCATAGTATATATAACCCAACTCAGCCCAACCTAAACTCTCCGAAATAAATTTTAATTTTTATTACCTATGAACGAACTAGAATTGTTAAACCATGAAAATTTAGTACTTAATGAGTTATCACAAAATGGACGAATTGTCGTAATTAAAAAAAATCAGAATCACCGATAAAAGTCAAGTGGAACAATTTAACAATGAAGTATAATTATTCTCATATTAACCATAAGAACATGCTTGAGCTTTTGAGACGTTGCCTAGTAATGGAAGTACCTGTTTTTGTTTGTTAATTTATAATAAATGACAATCTTTTCAAGCACACTAAGAAATAAAGTTTCGACTCAAAGTTAGAAAATTCGGTTACGAATAGCTACAAAAGCTGTTGGAGTATTATAATACTTACTTTTTGCAGCTTATGTTTTCTTCATTCTCCAAGATATTAAGTTTAGCAACATACTCTTGGATGATAATTACATAGTAAAAGTATCAAATTTCAGTACTTCAAAATTAGTTATTGTAAATAAAAAAATTGTCAATAATGGTAGTAGAAAAAATATTAGGTTGTATTATTAAATAAGTCAATGGGCCGAAAAGATTAATGTTCATTGCTTGTGACTCTTACTTTGTGAAGCTACTGATTGGACACAAGGCACTCTTGTTTGAAAAGATCCAAAAATGAGAGAAATTTGGTTTTTTTAATTAGTATATTTGAAACTTGAAAGTTGCATAACAATAGAAGGGCATGTTAAGCAACTTAAAGAAAGAAAAAAGATGCGTGTAATACTACTAAAAATACTTGTGACGTTTTTAAAATGACAAAGAAAAAAAGATAACATGTAGATAAAAAAAATTGTAAATTTTTATAAATGTCAATAAAATAAAAAAAATCAAATTTAAATATTTTGAAAAGCCATGAGAAATAGCTCTTTCTCTATCAATCCTTACTGTGTATCGACCTGATAAGTTTTTTCGAGTTGAGTCAAATTAAGTAGTAGGCTCAATTTCTGGTGGTGCCCTCCCACAAGAACAAATTTACATAGGAGCAAGGGAGGTAATTAAATCCACTAATCCTCAGTGAATTAGGAAAAATCGGAGCCAACACCCAACTCTCCATACTCCTATCCAACCACTCATCGTTATTTATAAGAGATGGAATCTTTAGGGGTTAACATCCCTATACCTACGATTGTTTCGAACATTAAAAGCTGATGCCGAAACAAAATTGACATTCTTAATTGGTTGGGGGTTTACTAAGAGGAGCGACGGGTGCATCTCCACTAAAAAACTCCACTCCACTCGGTCATAAGCTTTAGCCATATCTAATTTCAAAGCCGCAAAACCTTTCTTTGATATAGATAGTGATTTGCCTCAAAAGTAATAATAAAATTATCAGTAATGAACCAGCCTGGAATAAAAGCACTCTCACTCTCCGAAATAATAGAAGGAAGAATTCGCTTAAACTGTTTAGCCAGAGTTTTTGCAATAATTTTATATAAGACATTACATAGAGCTATCGGTCGAAATTCTGAAATTAATTCCAGATTTTTTTTCTTAAGAATCAAGATCACAATAGTTTTTAATAGTTCAGTAGGCATTACCTCCGAGTTCAAAATCTGCAAGCAAAACCTCGCCACTTTATCACCAATTAAATCCCAAAAGTTCTAGTAAAATATCGGAGAGAAACCATCCGAACCAACAGCTTTATCTGAATGCATAGAAAATACAACTTCTCTAATCTCCTGTTGCGTAAATGGCTGCAAAAGATCCTGGTTTTGGCTCGACGATACTCGCTGCTGAACATAGCGAGAAAAAGAAGTTGAACTATCACCTAAAGAGGAAAATAATTTTGAATAATAATTAACAACATGCAATCTGATCTTCTCATAAGTTTCAATCCATGGTCCATCATCTGACCTCAGTCACCGTATCATATTTTTCTTATGCCTATAAGAAGCATACTTGTGGAAAAATGAGCTATTGGAATCTCCACTTCGTAGCTAATGCTGCTTCGCACACTGACTCCAATAAATTTCTCGCCTGTCCAAAAGCCTTAGATAAGCTCTATTAACATCCTCATACTGTTACACAAAACTAGAGTCATATTTACCTCGCAAACAATTCAAATTATGACGGTATGAAGCTAGCTGGCCTGAAAACCTATGGTATGACCCCACACCTGAAGATGTGCACTGTAAGCTTGAACTTGATGAATCAAATTACCACTGTCATTATCCTTCCATACTTTATCAACCTCCAAATAAAAATCATCCTTCTGAAGCCACACATTTTCAAACCTGAAACGATGCTTAACCTTGGGGATTGAAGCATTCGAAAATGCCAAGAAGATCGTTGAGTGGTCCGAAGTGGACACACGAAGATTCTTAACTATTGTCAAAGGAAATCTGTTTTCCCAACTTTCAGAAATTTAGGCTCTGTCAAGCTTCTCTTCAACCCATTGAGCTGTCCCATGGCTTTTCTCCCATGTAAAAGGGTGACCAACCATAGGTACCTCCTGCAACTCACAATCTAAAATAACATCTTGAAAACCAGTAATCAACTGCGGGGGATGACAGTGCACACCTCGTTTTTCACTTTGAGCAAACAGATCATTGAAATCGCCAATAGCACACCATGGAAGACTTAAAACCTGAGCTAATTGTCGAAGCAAAGTTCAAGAATCACTACGCCTATGTCGCTCTGGGTATCCATAGAAACAAGACAATCTCCAAAATTCCTGCCTTTCAAGCCTCACTTCGACATCTATATGATCAGATCACCAAATTTTTCCACAATAGCACTATATTATAAATACCTATATTCACTTCATATACAAACATCCCTTCAAAGCTAATCTTATGTTTGATCTCCTCTAGTTTACTGCGAACTAATCTTGTTTCCATAAGAAAAACAAAATTTGGTCTATTCGTGGATATTAAATCCACCAGTTCTCAAATTGTACGAGGTTGACTAAGACCTCGGCAATTCCAACTAAACGTACTCATGGCTCCTGACGGACCTGTGTACCAGGACCCGTCAAATTCAATTCCACGGTTTCGCTAGCTTGACCTTCTAGCTCATCCACCATTGCATCCTCAACATTCTCCTCTCCATCAGTCATACTCCTAGTTCTTTATCATTTCTTGTTTTGTACCACCATACTAGTCTTAGTTTCGATTATAGGTATAGCCTCAGCTGGTTGTTCATCATCATGACTAGAGATACTAGCAATTGAAGGATTAAACACACCTCCATAGTGATTAACTGTTGGTATAACAACACCTGTCCTAATCTGCTCATCAGTATGTAGCCACCTCTCACCATATGGATTAGAATTTTCGTTGTAACTTGCCCTTAACCAAGCCCCATACATATGCGTCACATTCTGATCAGGAATATGAAACAGCTTAAAGTTAATACAAAATTTTTCAGAGTGTCCCAACATGCCACAGTAGAAACAAAACGTAGGGAGACGTTCTTATTTAAAATTTACCCAACTTTACTCCTCACCATCCGGCCTAATTTTCATTCACCTCTTTAAAGGAAGACGCACATCCAAATTGACATGAATACGTAAGAAGTTTTCCAAGACTCCCCAAAATTATTGGCATCATTAAGAAAAAAGCTTCCCACGAAATTACCAATCTCCATACATACTCTTTCTGTCCTTAACTTTCGAGTTAAATTATGCAGTTGCACCCAAAATTCCATATGCGAAAGTGTCATCGTCATAGGATCTGTTAGAAATAATGATAAAATAATCAAAGCACAAACATGTATACAATTAATTAAAATGAATAAATAATTAATTATAATAAACAGAATTGAAAAGTAAAGAAATAATACGAATCGAAAGGAAAGTCGAGGCTTGTACGCAGCAGTTTCCTTAAGACAGAATTGCGCCTACTCCAACGGTGCTGAGTGTACGGAGGCGTCTGTCTCCCAGGATACAACGACTATCTGTCTGAACTACTGCACT
>CANXYA011334558.1:0-11901 GCA_948193465.1 Acalypha hispida
ATTATTCACAAAACATCAAAAAAATTGCTAGTTTTAGGTCTTAGCGAACCGTTACCTAACATTTTTGCTCAAGGAGTAGAGGAGAGGAGGGTAGTGATTTTCTACACTACTTGTACACCAACCAAATATGCCTTGCACTGGTAGACCTACACCTTGAAGCACTCCTTCTTCCCATTCTCAAGCTTCAAAGCTCTATGATGGAAAACTTGTGCTACCTTGAAAGGCTCGGACCACTTGGGCCTCAATTTACCCGGAAAGAGCTTAAGGCGAGCATCGTATAAAAGGACCAACGGCCCAACCTCAAACTCCTTCTTCACAATGTGCTTGTTATGCCAAGCTTGGTCTGTTCCTTGTAGAGCTTGGAATTCTCGTAGGCATTTCACTTTAGCTTATCTAGCTCATTAAGTTAAAGAAGCCTTTTCTACCGGCCTTTGTAAGATCAAAGTTCAAGGCTCAGGTGGCCCAATACGCCAGATGCTCCAACTCCACTAGAAGATGACAAGATTTACCATAAACAAAATGGTATGGTGTAGCCCCAGTAGGTGTCTTGAAGGCGGTGTGGTAGGTCCGGAGAGCATCATCAAACTTCAATGCTTTTTTTCTTGAAGTGTTCACCGTCTTTTAAGAATCCACTTGAGCTCTCTATTGCTAACTTCCACTTAACCACTAGATTGGGGGTGGTAAGGAGTTGCAATCCCATGGGTTATACCATACTTCTTCAACAAACTTTCAATCGCCTGGTTTAAAAAATGAGAGCCACCATCACTAATCAAGGCTCTTGGAGTGCCAAATTGCAAGAATATGACTTTCTTGAGCATCTTCTTCACAACCTTTGCATTATTGGTGACAGATGTAATGCCTTCAACCCACTTGCTCACATAATCCACCATCACCAATATGTACTTAAAGCCACATGAAGAAGGAAAAGGCCCATGAAGTCAATGTCCCAAACATTGAAAATCTCAACCTCAAGAATGCCATTTTGAGGCATCTCATTCTGTTAGGATATATTCCCGCTTCTTTGACATTTGTCACTTCACACTACATGCTCCCTAACATCTTTGAACAAACTAGACCACCAAAACACACATTACAACACCTTTACGATGGTTCTTGAAGAACTATTATGACCACTAACCCTGGAGTCATGACAATGTCTTCGACTTCTTCTTTAGGCACACACCACCTAATCAAGCCATCATCACAACTCTTTAATAACAAAGGTTCCTCCCAATAATAGAACTTGACATCATGGAGAAACCTCTTCCTTTGCATAGAATCCATCTCCGTAAGCACAATTCCACAAGCAAAGTAGTTTACATTATCGGCATACCAAGGAATGTCCTTCAAGACCACTTGAGATTCACTTGCCACCACTTGCATGAGTTGCTCACCCACAAAGTCTTCATTAATAGGCACCCCATCATCATGCTTCCTCAAGGTCTCCTTACTAATTCTTAACAGATGATCCGCCACAAGATTCTCACAACCCTTCTTGTCTTGGATTTCCCAATCAAATTCTTGAAGCACCAACATCCACCTCAACAATCGAGGCTTCGCTTCCTCCTTGCTAAACAAGTACTTCAAGGCCACATGATCACTATAAACAATTGCCTTTTTCCCAATCAAGTAAGGCTAAAATTTTTTGAAGACATAGACAATAACCAATAACTCCATCTCTATGGTGGTGTAGTTCACTTGAGCAATATCTAAAAGCTTGTTTGCATAGTATATCACATGAGGCCTCCCTTCAACTCTTTGCCCCAACAAGGCCTCAACAACATGGTTGCTAGCATTACACATGATTTCAAAGGTACCTCCCAATCATATGGCCTCGATATTGGTGCCAAAATCAATGCCTTCTTGATCATAGTGAAGGCCTTTAAGCATGCTTCGTCAAATGTAAACTCCTTTCTTTGGCCAAGAAATTGCACACTTGTTTAGCAATCTTTGAAAAGTCCTTGATGAATATCCTATAGAACCCCACATGGCCAAGAAAATTTCTTACATCTTTCACACAAGTGGGTGGTGGCAAGTTCTCAATCACCTCAACTTTGGCTCGATCAACCTCAATACTTCTTCTTAAAACTCTATGCCTCAACATAATGCCTTCTTGCACCATGAAATGGTACTTCTCCCAATTGAACACTAATACATGCTCCTTGCACGTAGTCAAAACTTTAGATAAATTTACTAGACAAGAATCATAAGTAGCACTATAAACACTAAAATCATGCATGAATACTTCCACACAATCATCAGTCAAACCACTAAAAATGCTAAACATGCATCTTTGAAAAGTAGCGGGAGCATTACATAGGCCAAAGGGCATTCTACGAAAAGCAAAGGTGTTATACGGACAAGTGAAAGTGGTCTTAGCTTGGTCATCTGAATGTATAGGGAATTGGTAAAAACCACTAAGGCCATCTAGGTAGCAAAACTAAGAAAATTTAGCTAACCTTTCTAAAACTTGATCAATAAATGGCAAAGGAAAATGATCCTTTCTAGTCGCTTTATTAAACTTCCTATAGTCAAAACATATACGCCATCCAGTGGCCATCCTAATTGGCACTAGGTGATTGCCCTCATTTTTTTACAACGGTTAAACCCCCTTTTTTAGGAACAACTTGCATAGGCTAATTCATTCACAGTCACTCACACTATAAATCACCCCATTGTTAAGCAATTTGATCACTTCTTTCCTAACCACCTCCTTTAGAGTGGGATTCAAGTGCCTTTGAGATTCAATAAAAGGCTTGTAATCCTCCTCTAAATAGATTCGGTGCATGCATAACTTAGGGCTTAAGCCCTTCAATTTATTGACCGAGTAACCGAGTACACCATCATGTTTAATAAGCACATTTCTCAAAGAGTCAATCTTAGCAAGAGATAAAGAAGTATCACATATAAAAGGCTTTAGCTCGCATGCATCCAAGTGGGCATATTTAAGGGTGGAGGGCAATGGTTTGAGCTCTAACTCAAGCTCTTTCTCCCTAAGTTGGTCATCATCCTTTCTCAAGGATTCATATCTTTGACTCCTATTCTTGTACAAGTAAGGTGTAACATTTAAATACTTCACACACTTAACCACATCATTAGCACAATCATTATCAACATAGAATCATCAACATGTTTCACATCATCAATAAGAGAAGCATGCAAATGACCAACCTTGCCCAAGCAACTTGCTAAGACATCACACACATAATGGTCCACAACATCAAATGTGTTTATCCTATTTACGTGCTCAAAATGGACAGAATCTTTCATTACCTTATGGACATTAAATGAGATTGTCTAATTATCCACTCAAGCGTGATCTTGCCTCGCTTCATATCAATGATCTATCTGACGGTTGCCAAAAATGGCCTCCTAAATAGGAGAGGAATCTCCTTGTCAACCTCCATGTCTACAACAATAAAGTCGGCCGAAAACACAAATTTCCCCTCTCGGGTTGGCACATCCTCAACCACACCTAACGGTACTTAAGACTCTTATTCGCCATAGAAAAAACAATCCTTGTAGGCTTGAGCTCGCCTATGCCTACCTCTTTAAAGATAGAATAAGGCATAAGGCTCACATTAGCTCCAAGGTCACAAAGAGCAAGCTTATTGATAGAACTCCCAATAGTGCAAGGGACCGTGAATGTGGGTCTTTAAACTTTTGGGGTTAATTTGCTCAAGAAACATGGGTTTTCATGAACCAATGCCACCATACTCGGATCATTGAATTTGTCTTTGTGAGACACCATATCCTAAAGAAACTTACCCCATGAAGGCATATCTCGCACAACATCCATAAATGGCAAAGTAATAGTGATGTCCTTCATATAGGTAAGAAACTTATCAAATTGTTTATCAAGTTTATTCCTAATCAATCTTTGAGGAAAAGAAATCTTTGAGAGATTTACCTTGTAGCTATCTAGGCTAGATGCACCATGAGTCTTTGAAGGTTGCCTCCATTAATTAGTGTTGGAGTTGAACCCTTGCTTTAGTCCTTAGCTTGATCATTATCTCTATCAGCAACTTACTTCCTTTTGTCCTTTCTCTTGCCCTCATCCACCGCCTCCTTTGGTGCCTTTGGCAAAGGAATTTCAACTTCTCTACTGCTCCTAAGAGGGATATCATTGTAATCTTCCCTCTTATGAGACTCACTTTGTGCCAGAAGTTTCCATAATTATTTATGCTAGAGGATGTATCTTGTTGAGCTATTTGATTCTCAAGGATCTGGTTGCGATTTAGAATTTGATTTAGGTTGCTTTTCATGTTGGTCATCTTCTTATCATTTTTGCTATTGATTGCTAGTTGAGACTCAATGAATTGCTTAATTAGAAGCTCCATTTTTCTCTTTTGTGGTGGAGGAGGTAGCGGAGCTTAATACTCTTGTTGAGGTTCATATTGTTATGGTGCCCTTGGTTGAAAACTCAGAGGATTGGATGGACTTACTTGTTGTTGTTATAGGACAGGGTTCAAGGCACTTGATGTATTCGGCCATGAGAAACCCGGATGGTTTTGATATTGAGGAGGCTTCCATTAATTGTAGTTGCCTCGGTAGGTTCTTTAATTCGGATGCCCTTGAATGAAATTCACATCCTCATTTAAGCTTCGAGGACATTTTTCGTAATTGTGAAGGCCTCCATACATGCTACAACTAATAGGTGTATTAAAAACCAGTCAACCTTCTCAATTGCTTATTTTCCGAGTACCTTTGTCAATGCCTCTATTTATGCTCCAAGCATGTTGACTGAATCAAGTTCTAGCATGCTTCTACCTCTAACAACATCCCTTGATGGCTCATCTCCAAAATAGCTTTGAGTAGCTAGCTCCTCAATCAATTCCAAAGCTTCTTCCGTGGTCGCACTCATTCATTCACCACTTGCCCCAACATTGATGATATTTCAATCTTCATCCGATATGCCATCATAGAAAGTTTGACAAGGTTGCATGTTGTCCACATTGTGGTGGGGGGAATTGCCTTTGCAAGTCCTTAAACCTTTCCCATGAAGCATAGAGCGATTTCCATTTGTGTTGCTTGAAACTTATGATTGCATTCCTCAACTTTGTTGTCATGTAAGGGGAAAAATATTTGTGAAGAAAGGCTTGCTTCAATTGATGCCAAGTGCTGATCGAATTGGGTGGGAGACTCCTAAGCCATGTTTGTGCATCATCCCAGAGTGAGAAAGGGAAGAACCTCAACTTAATTCCATTTTCACTAGCTCTTATAATCCGGAATGTCTCACACACATTGTCAAAATTGGTAAGGTGATAATAAGGATTTTCACCTTGCCTCCCGTGAAATGTGTTATGCTGCACCATGAAGACCGTACTTGTCTTGATCTCAAACTCCCCATCTTCTATTTTCGGAACCACAATTGCTCCTAAATTGCCCCCAACCGTGGGCATAGCATAATGCGCCAATGTTCTTTTTTGAGGTTGAGGTGGATCCTCTGTTCTTAGATCCTCCATTTTGAGATTCAAACATCATCCTAAAGCCATGCACACATAGAAGTGTCCCAAAAATAAGGTTCATACGTATATTAGGTACATACACCACATTTTGAAGCTTCACTTACTTTTCATAAGTCATCTTAAAAAACACAACACCTCTTCCGTTGATCTTGAAAGTTGCAGCATTGCCCATATAAAGATTATCCCTATTTTTACAAACAACAAATTCAATAAAAAAAAGTCATTGTCGCTACATATATGACGTGTTGCACCCATATCAAGCCACTATTCTCTTGGATTTGAATCAACCATGTTGACTTCAAAATCACAGCACACATATCAACGTCATACACATCTTGTGTAATAGCCTCCACAACATGCGCCTCAATTAATTTTTCCTTCTTTTGTTATTTGCAATTTGATGCGTTGTGGCCCATCTTGTTGCAATTGAAGCACTTTTTTTGAAACTTTGGTTTCTTAGATACACGTTCTTTTGGTCCTAATTTGGACCAAGCATGAGGCTGCTTCACTGTTTTTAAGTCCTTTTTTAATTCCACCACATTCGCCTTAGCAACATTAGGATTGACTATCTCAGAGAGCTCCTTAGCAGTTGCTCTATTGTCCTTTCAATTAGAAGTCTGACAATCATCTCTTCCACTGCATTTTCTTTTTTTTTTTTGAAGAGCTTATATATTTTATAATAGGCACAACAAAATTCACAATAACTTTAGAATCTACCACAACAAAATTCAAAAATTTACCTGCTAAGAATATCTTAGCGCTAACATCTTCAGATTTATACTTATGGACTAGCAATCCTCATAATTTCTTAGTCATTTTCTTAACATTGTACACTTCATAAAGTGCATCAGACAAGCCATTCATAATACAATTCTAGCAAAGGAAATTAGAGTGCTTCCAGGCTTCAACAACATTGAAGGCAATAACATCATCTACATCATCCTCTCTAGCAATAAGAAGATCATCCTTCAAATACTTAGCCAAATTCAACATGGTCAGATAAAATAAAATCTTTTGTTGCCATGTCTTAAAATTCATCCTAGTGAACTTTCTCGGCTTTTCATTGTGGCTCATGGGAGTAGTCACTAGCAACGTTAGGCTTGAGGTCAAGTTAATGACAACAACATCGGATATAGAACTAGATGGATACTTAGGGGTATTCCCATACTTATCAGTAATTTTATGTTATCGTTTGGAATAAAAGAAATACCAGAATGAGAAAATAATTTTAAACAATTATGTTAATAATAGAATCAAAATTCTATCAAACACAAATTATAAAATTTCAGTTAAATGTCAAGAATTTAGTCAAAACTAAAAGTCAGAACAGAAATCAATAACACATCGGACAACCACACAAAATTTGAACAATAAATTATAATCCAAAAAAATTCCAAACACCAATTGAAATAATTTTTTTCTTCAATTGCCCATTATATAATATATAAGCTCTTCGAAAAAAATACAAAATTATCTTTTTGCATTAGAATATAATAATAAATAATATTTGGCAGACAAAAAAAATTAATTTCTGATTTTTTTAAATATCCGAATAAAAACATTTCCAAAAATAGAAATTAAAACAATTAGACAATCAATAAAAAAATAAGAAATCTATTTTTTTAAAATTTTAAAAGCCGGACGAATTAAAATTTTTTATGAATAAAAAAACCGAATGAGCTGAATAAACGAAAACAGAAGATTAACTCCGGACCTGTCTGCCTAAGATTATGTAAACTATAATTTGATCTGTCTTAAGATTGTTAGATATATTGTCTAATAATCAAATCAAAAAGTAAACGATTAGAAGAAATTGTCAAAGAAAATTACTGAAAATGAAGTTGTAAAAGTCGAGGTCTACACGAGACAGTTTACTTAACACAGGTTTGTCCTCTCCTCAGTGCTTGAGATCATGTGGACGTCTATCTCCCAAGATACACCGATGGAAGCTCGAGATTTAGCACAAAACCATGAGCTAATCGAACACAATAATACCCTCACCATCAGTAGAGTATAGCACAATTTCAGAGAGAAGTTTTGGTTGGAAATTTTTTGATGTGTCTCGGAAAGAAAAAGAGATGCTATTTTATATAAAAGAAAACAAAAATAAAGAGCCAAGTCATTAAGTAAGAAGTTTGCTAGACAATTAATAGATTAATTAGTAATTAAAATGAATTAATGAATAAACTGAAAATAGCTCAAAAGAAATTTGAAGTATCCATCAAGTGATTCGACGTAGGAATACCGAAAGGTAACTTGTTGAGCAAAAGAAAAATCACATAATGGGTTAAAACTTCAGCTAGCTCATAGTGGCTCCACCAGTCTAGACATTTGTGTCGTCCACATCGTCCTGGTGTGCCCCTTCCTTGAAGAGACCTCGCTTCTGCACCCGACCTTGTGCTACAAGAGAGAGAGCTTTCTAGCTACACATAATCAAACCACCATAACAATTTTAAGTTTTTTTTACTAACAGTTTCAAGTTTATAAGCACTTTAATTCCAATGAATTCCTTTATTTTGCTTCAACTTGCTAACTTCATTTTCAATTTTTCATTTATCATTCAACCGTTTTGAGCACACAATATCTCGTTTTAAACAATACGTAGTAAAAGACAAATCATAAATATTTATATTCAAAAACTCTAAATCACATATTAAATTGTGTCTCAAAAATTATCGAAAACCCATTTTTATCCAACACCAAATACATTTAAAATTACTCAAAATTTTAATAGCTTTTACTGATACATTTCCATGAACACTTGATAGGAATAAATAAAAAACCACTTAATGATTAGAAAAACAACCATAAAGTAATCAAATGCTTTTAAATTATTAACACACAAGAAAGAAAGATAGGATTCAAAACACTAATTAATTGCTTTGATTTTAAATTTTATTTTAAAAAAAAACAACTTAAAAATTGCGATTTACTTGCAACAAGCTTTGAATTTATGAAACTCCCAATGAAATTGAATCTTAAAATTGTTGTGAAGAGAATAGTGTTGTTAAAAGCTAACTACAGATTAAATATTAGAGTAAACAATTTATAACACCTATTTTGGGAGATAATTAGAGTTTCGAGAATTAATAATCAAAATAGGAATTGAGAGGTTTTGTTCATTAATGAATTAGAGAAAAGATAATTCGATAAGAGGAAAAATGATTTGTTCTTTTTCAAGATAAGAAATCATTTGTTGCACTTTATAGAAAAAAAAAGAAAAATATGTAAATTAAAGGCCGATAAAAAAAAGTAAACTGGTATGATAAATCACCGCACTAAAAACTGTGGTAAAAAAACAAAATCCACGCTCTCTGTCGGCGTGGTGAGTATTTAGAACAAAAGAAACTTACCCACATCATGCCCAAAGCGTGGCCTAAAATATGTGGCTATTTGACTTATTTTTTCTTTTGTGCGGAGGAACCCTGGCAGAGCCCTCACACCACTTTGGGGCGGGGTCTGACCACCAGGTAAACCTCTGGGCTATGAGATAGCCTGCAAATCCCATTTTGCTTAAACAGAGCTATAATGGGAGCGGCTCAGCTCTCAAATCATATTAATTTATGAAAGAGCGTGTTGGCCAAGGTTTAAACCCTTGACCTTGCACTCACATGGAGAGTTGCTAAGCCACTCAACCAAATCCTGACAGGATATTTGACTTAATTTTTGTAGTGCCTCCATCTTCTAAAAACCAATTCGTTTGAAAGTGTACACCACTAAATCCCATTGCGCAGGGTGTTTGGTAAAACTGAAGAATAAGTACTGAAAAATTTAAGTGTTGAATCAAATAAACAATGAAAATTATAAGTGCTGAAATTAATAAATTGATTTGATAACTGGAGTTGCTGAAATTTTTTAGAACTGTAGATTTGACAAATATGCCCTTGATAGTAATTTTTCAAATACAACCATAATATTAATTTTAAATTTCATAAAAAAAATTATGGAAAATAATAATAATGGAAAAAATCTTAATATTAAAAAATATTTCCAATTCTAATATTTATTATGATCAAACATAACAAGAAAAAAAAAATAAAACACAATGTAGCTATAATAGAAAAAACTACATATTAATCAACTAATTTTCAATTTGATTCCGTAAATTAGTCATAAATGTTTGATCTGATGTCTATGCGTTTCTCCTGATGTTGAGTTGTCATCAGTCAATGTTGTTATAATCAATTCATCCCTATCAAATCGCTCAAAAAAATCATTTGTAGTATTAAGTCGACAGATGTAGTTGTGTATAGCAACACATGCAATAACAATGTTTCTTTGCACTGAAAATGGGTATGGTGCCATTGCTTCAGAATAGAAAATCATGCTTTCAAAACACCAAAGGATCGCTCAATCACATTCCTCAATCTAGCATGTGCATGATGAAAAGTTTCTTCTTTTATTCTAGCTCGACGATTGTTTCGAAAATCTGATAGTCAATATCTTGTATTGCGGTAAGGAGTCATGAAACCTCTAGTATGTGAATATGCAACATCACACAAATAATATTTATCTGCAAAATATTTCATGTAGAATAAAATAGTCCATACCCCAATAAAATATAATGCACAAAAAATAAGACATAAAGTTGTAACAAATATGTGTACTAGGTGGAGGAAAAGGAAAATTATTTGTTGGATCTCGCATTGTTTCTATTAATACGCGTGAATCATGCGCTACTGCTTCCCAACCAGCCCAAATAAAGGTAAATATCATGTCAAAGTCACATATAACAAGCACATTTTGATAACAAATTCCTCTTTTTCTTCCTCAGTACGGTGTTTGTTGATCAGGTGGTATAGAAGCATGAACCAGTGTTCCATTAAGTGCACGAACAACACCCTATAAATTTAGATTGTCATTTTTTCTCTAAATTTTTTTTTTAAAAAGTTGAATTGAAATAATGCATAAATCACCTTAAATATTTGTCGAAGTCGTTGATGATGTTTAACTTGATTTAAATCTGGACTAAATATGGTTGGAACCACCATCTCTTTTACAAAATATAGCATCACCTTTAGTACTTGATGAAAATAAACATGTATGGTTTGAGTTGAATGGTTAAATCTTCTCTTGGAAGCACGATTTCAAAAATTTTGACTGAGAGTCATTAAAAATATTACTACCTTTTTCTCTACACTAATGTACCGACTATCTTGTAACCATTTTCTAGACTTAAAATGATTACACAAACTAATGAATGCTTCCATCTTCATTCTAAGCATTTCTAAACTATGAGCAGGGTTCCCTTTAATCAACTCTTGCACATAATCATCACCGTTAAGTGTTGAATTGGTATATGGTCTTATTCCAATTTGTTTACGTCTTATAAGCTTTTTATATATAAGCAATACTGCAACCACCTTTATCTTTTTCTTCCTCTCTCAGTTAGTATATTGTAAAACAATTTATAATATAACAAACATTAATAACTAAAAAAGTAGCATAAAAATTGTTAGAAAATCACCAAAACATATAATTCGAAAACCAAACATCAAATTGCATCAACATAACATTATTTTTAAAGTATTGTTTTAAATAAAACAATTCATAAACTATTATCCAAGTATAAAAACTAAAAATCTTATAACCTAGATTAAAAATTCAGTTGTATCCTAATTTTTTTGCACTCATTTTTAACCAGTTTATTCTAACTTCTTCGGGTTTTTGAGAAAGCATAATCCATCGATCTCGATACTCCTTGCTTTGACAAAAAATGCTCAGCGCAACAATGTATAAAGGGTCATCCATTAGTAATGTTACCATCTCATCTAATTTTTTGTTGCATTCTTCTATTGTCGGTCCTTCAGAATCTCCTAAAGTTTTAAGTACCGCTATCAAATGATCATCAACGTCGTCGGTTTTATTTTTCTTATGGCTTTTTGAGTGCTTCTTCTCATTAACTCCAGCAAATTCAGAATCAAGATCAATGTCTATTGTTGTGTTTAGATCCACTCCAGCTTGATCTTTGGCGCTTGATGATCCAAATCCATCCAAAATTATTGTATCTTTACTGGGCATATGATCTTTAGAAAGACCCAACCTTCTTTACCAGTTGTTGTTATTCCATCAAATAATGATGTCATTTCAGCAGCATATTGCAATCCATTATATCGAAAGTGTCTGGCATCCGGAACTCTCTGTTACATAACAAAATGTAAATTCATTAGTTTTTACATAAATAATTTTATTGAGCGTATGGTTCTAGGAAAGTAAGAAGTACCTTTATTCGGTCTTCCCACTCTTCATAGCTCCAATTCACTGTATTTGTAACAGGATCATATCCATGACCACTTTTTCTTATTAGATTTGTCCAAATGGTATACATTTTTTTTCAAGTGGTTAAACTCTTTTTAAGTAGTTATTGAGTTAATATGATATTTTTCTTTTCTTCAAAAGTTTTTATAATTTTTGCCCATGACTCTTTTTTCAA
>CANXYA011345520.1:0-12432 GCA_948193465.1 Acalypha hispida
TACTGTAGAAGTGAATTTGATTAGTGGGTTTAAAAAGAAATTTATGTTGTGTGATACTATTAATATTCTTCAAGAAGAAGGTGCTGAAGTTATAAGTTATTCATCTCATAAAGCTGCTGATCATAATATTTACACAATTAAGTCCAAGGTAATTGATATTCATATCTATATCTATTTTCTATTTGAGGTCTTAGAAAGAATGTTTGAAAGTTTAGGGGGTTAATAGCCAGTTACATAAAAGATAAGGGGTTAAGAATAGCAAAATAACTAAAAATTTTATACTTTGCAGGCTATTTATCCGAGAATTGGAATAGAGATTTGGAGGATTCATGAAAGGCTAAAAGGAATAGTTCAATGTATTAACTAGTTCAAATTAGGTTGAACAATATAAAAATCGAAATGCTCAAATAAAGTCAGATTTTGTACAAATTAGTTTTAGTCTATTTTATCAGTGATCGATTGGGTTACACCAATTAAAATATATACTGTATATTTTTTAGAAATCGATTTTTATGAGGCAATATATTTTTAAAAAATAAAGGGATTTTGATATTTGTATGTCGATCTCGGATTCCGTTGTTCGATTATCTAGTTCGGGTCTTAATAGACGGCCATACATATTTAGGGGGTTTTGCAAGATTTGTCCAAACAATTACGTAAAGGCTAGCAAAGTTTTGCTTATATTATGTTAGTTATTTTATGGTTTTACCGAAATTTCTGTAACTATTATATTGTTAATTTAATGCATTATACTTGTGTATTTTATGATGCAATGGAAATCTACATTTAGGGCTGTAAACTGCAGACCCAATTCGGACAGTGTCAGGCTCGAGTAGTATTTATAGGCTTGAGGTTCGATCGAGATGTAATCGATACACACATGAGATCGATTTGAATAATCTTGATTAATTTATAATAATATTATTGTCAAAACAATGTATAATATATAGTACTTATAAATTAAATAAGAATACAAATAGAATAACTAAACTATATTTTTTATGTAATAAAATTATATTAAGACTTAAAACTCATTACAAATATAAATAATTATATGCATACATAAAAAATATAGTTCAAACATATATAAATACAGAAAACTCATTTAAATAATTCGTTTAAGATCGCGAGTCCAGCAGGTCTCTTTTAATTATACTTGAGCTTGACTTGAACTTTCTGCATTGATTCCAAGTTTTTTTCTAGTCAAGTTCGAGTAGCCCATGAACAATCCATCACATATACATCTCCATTTACATGTAGGATAAAATCGACGATTTTTAATTTTTTTTATTTTAAAATGTATCAAAACAAATATTAAATATTTATTTTTTAATGTTTTTTATTCAACAATAAATATTATATTTCTTTTCATTTTTAAAGGCAATATCTGATGGTTAATATATTTTTTTTATTCACGTGTAATTTATCATTTTGTTTGATTGTTTAGATTTTTTTATTGAGACTGTTGAAATTTAGCACGTCCCAAAATTTAGTAATAAATTCGACCCACAATTAGAGGCACCATGCGCTTCCATTTTTATTTTAGTTTTTTTTTTTTTTTTGACAATTAGTCTTTTTGACAATTAGTCTAAATATGAATATTATTGAATAGAAATATAGGATTTTATAAAGCAGCTTACAGCGGAATTCTGCCATAAATTAGTCTAAATTGTTAGAAATAACGTTCATTCATGTAGTAAAGTTTTGTAATTTCATAAGACATTCACCGCAATGATTAGTGATTTGTAAAGATAAAATTATGAATGAAATTTTCTTCTTATTTGGTTAAAATTTAATTCTATAAGAATTAAAGTCGTATGTTAGAGAAAATTTAAATTTTATTTAAGAATATTTTCTCACTTTTTTAAAACTTTAAAATTTAGTCAATAATATAAAAAAAAACATTGTGGCTGCCTTCTAATTAAATTTTTCTATTTATTTTCTCTAAATACACTGACCCATGGAAACTCTCAATATTAGAATTTTTTAATCTCCGTATCATAGAAAGTGAATAAGAAATACAAATTAGAAAGGTGAAGCATATTATTTTATTTTTATTTCGATTTTGAAATTAAGTCTCCGATGTATTTAAGTAAGTTTTTTTTATTTTTCATTTAATTAAATATCTATTATCATGAATGTTGTTTAGTTTGATTGATTTGATTTATATGCGATTCTATATTAATTGTGTTTCCGCATTAAAAACATGACGCATAAACATTAAAAATTAACATTTGATATCAGAACCGTCAGTTATCAAAATTAGGATCGATGATAGTTAGGAATTTTTAATTATAAGGTTTAATTAATTGTAGATTTAATAATTAAAAGTATAATTGATTGTTATTTAATATTTTAATTATTAAAATAAAGAGAATTCGTCCTACCTATCGATACTATTTTAATTCGCAAAGAATAATTTGTGAATTGTCTGTACATGAATGAATCGACTTTCAATTTGGTTAAATGGAACAGTCCCATGTTTGAATTAGACGAACTAATATGAATTTGTTGTATTGTTTTTCGTCTTGTTTTGTAATGGAAATTGAATTTCACCAAATTGCGTGCTGACCATTATTTTAATTCCTTAATATAGTGCGACCATATTTTCTTTTTTGTTTCTTGTGAATATGATTAATGGTGACATCATGTTTTGTTTTGATATGAAAATGACTAAATGGAATTAATTTTTGGCTTTGGTTGAATTTGATATGAAAATGGTTAAATGGAACTAATTTTTGGTTTTGGTTGAACACATGACTTGAATATGGAATTAAATTCTGTCCAAAATATTGATAAATTTTTTTAATGTTTATATAAAGTATAAAAATTATATATTATAATGAAGCTTTAACAAGCATTTAAGCATAATTTTTATATTTATATAGTTTGACATTATAAGATATATTATATGTTATAAGGAACGACATATAAATTAAGATTATTCACATAAATAAATTATTAGCATAAGATGAATGTATTAGTCGGCAAAGCTGTCTCACTCGAAGTAATAGCTAAATAATTATTTATAGTTACAAATATTTATCATACAAAATTATTTGGTATCATTGAATAACACTAAAGGATAAACATTTCTTATTGTTAATACATTGTCTTACACCCAAAGGTGAATCAGACATGTATTAATGACAATTAAGGAGATTGTGATTTTTATTTCGTTGGTATATAGTGTGTGTCCACAGATGGCTTCTATATAAAATTTAAACTTGATGAATAATCTCATTTAAATATGTATAAATGAGACATGTTAGTAATTGACAATTGTATTTAAATTTGACCCAAAGGGGAATTTGAATGCAAACTTATGTTTATAAATTATAGTTTGAATTTGTAACTCAAAGCAACTGATATGTGAGATAATGTTTGTAGTGAACATTACGGTACCACATTATAATGGTGTACGCATTAAGTTTGACAGACATAATTATGATGACTGGCTCGAGTATGTCAAGTATAATGCTGGCATGCAAGGACTTGAGTCTGCTTCTTCAGGATAAACCTGCTGAACCTATTGGCACTAGCTCAGAAGCTGATAAAAAGTTATGAGAGACATGGGAGAAATCAAATTGATTGCTGCTTAGCTTTCATAAGAAGAGCATTGCACCGAAAATCAAACCTTTCATTCCTAAAACAGAAAAAGTAAGGGAATTCATGGCAAAGATCAAAAGTTTTTATGGTGGCACTCTTATTAATGAATTGTCAACAAAAAGGTATGACATAAGTCACTCCATGGATGCTTATATCAAGCATATGATTAACTTTTACAACCGACTTAAGGGCCTTGAGGTTGAACTAGATGAAAGAGTTCTTACAGTGTTCATTCTCAAATCCTGCAAAGGAGAATAGTTTGAACGATTCTGAATAACTTATAATCAACAAAAGGAAAAATGAAGTCTTTCGAAATGTAAGGCAATGCTGATCCAAGAGGAGTCTTGGCAAAGAGAGGTTTTAGGTTCAAAACCCCCTTGTTGCTCATTTGACTCTTCATGGGAGTTTTGATGTCGGTGGAAATAGCAGCAAGTTTAAAAGTAAAAAGAAGGGCATGCATCCTATAAAGGTACAAGGTTCTGTATTGAAACTGCTAAAATGCTTTTTCTGTAAAAAACCTGGGCACAAGATGGATGAATGCCTGAAAAGGAAAGCTTGGATGGAAAGGAAAGGTATACATTCAGGATATCAGGACGACTTCTACCTGGGGATGGCTTTGCATGGTGGCGATGGCGGTTATCAAGTTTGGATGAGTGTGGGTAACCTTGAGACTTATTCTGTTTTATACCTACATTCCTCCGGAGACCATACACGTTAGTGTATATAAAAAATTATTAAAATTTTACCTTTCACTTGCGAGTGCTAGTGCTGACTGTACATGTTCATTTATCAAGTACCTAGTGGGTCTTTGGAGAGCTACGATGGGTTCCTTCAAGGAGCAAAAAACCAGCTCACGTTGAGCTATCGACCTCAGGACCATGAGAGAGCGAGTTCTCCAATTTATTTGCTTTATGCTTTTATTTCCTATTTTATTTTTCAGTATTTATATGATATAAATATGCATGTATGCATAATATTTCTAATGCTCGTGTTAAATGCAGGAATGGAACCATCAGTGACATTAGATGGAACAGGAACATGAGAAAGCTATAGAGGCTTAGAGACGGTCCATGCATCAGTAGATTGACGATCTTTAGGCACAGATATAGCACTAGGGTGCATTTGGAGGATCGGGCCAAAGAGGTGGATATGGAGGAGACTCTGGACCTGGTGGGTCTTCTGGACATGCTGGTGGCGGTGAGCAAGAGGATGTGGACCACTTCCAGTATTGAGAGAGCATGGAGGATATTCGTCACCGACAATCAGAGGATTACTGTCGTCGTCACTTCTAGGTGGCTATTTCTTTGTATGTACTTGTTAGTTAAAATGGATGCTTATATATGAACACGTTTGGGGTGTGTGCCTTGACTCCTCTCATCTTGAAGAGTTGAGATTTCCTGTATGCTTCAAAACTGCTGTTGTTTAGGATACATTGTATCAACAGAATTAGATTCTCATATTATAAGATACCCCCAATTTCTTTGAATGATTTGATTGTTTGTAGCCATTTTTATTTTGACCTTAACTTTTGCCTAAGCCACCCTTTGCGGGTTTTCAACTTAGCATGTCATCCTAACATTTTGCCTAGACCGCCCAGTTCTGAATTTCGAGTTTTCGACCTAGCAGATAGTTTTTTTTTGCTCTTTTTATTTTGTTTCATCAATTAATCAACATATATATTTTTCTGGCTATAAGCAATGTTGTTGGGTCCTTTCTACTTTCAGCACGACATTCTAGATAATATGTCTAGCAAATTATTTATTTTATTCATATGTCTAGCAAATTATTTATTTTATTCATGTACAAATAATTTATATGGTCAAACCTCAAAAAGCATGCAAATGTCATGTTGAAACATATCAGAAATTTCAATTTTCATAATGAATAGACTTAAAATTAATACAGTGGTTGGCACATTTAAACTGATTATTTGCTCTTGTTGTCTATTAGCCTTTTTAGGTTTTCTAATAAACTATTTTCTCTTGCCCTAATTTTTGCCTAAATCGCACCCCTAAGGCACTTTCAACATTTTTTTCTCGATCTTGCGAGCCCTCATTATTCATATATATATATAGAAAAGGGGCAACCAGTATAGTGATAAGATGGTGTACAATGATTAAGATGGTATTATAAAATGTAAATTTAAATTAAGATTATGAGATGTAAAAGAAAATAAAATAAAATAAACTAAATTAAAATAAAATAAATAAATGTATGAATAATGAATGAATGAATGAGATTTCTAATGTGCACAGGTTCTACAAAATGGCGAGCACAATGCATACTTATTATGATATGCAAAATATCTATGTTAAAACAAAATATATGAAACAAATTAATTTAAGAAATTTTAATTACTTTTAATACTTGAAATATAAAGCTTTCAAGAATTACACATGAAGAATTTTCAAGAGAAGAGAAGAGTATACAAGGGAGATACTCAACACATGAGCTTCCAAGAATACTAATTTTCAAGCTTGGTTTACAAATGAGAAATCCTCTCCTATTTATTGGTGTAAAAAAGTACCTAACTTGCAAAATTATTTTTTTATTTACAAATAAGGCCTTCCATTCAATTAGTGGAGATTTGATTTCTTTTGTAGTGCTTCATTATTTTTTGTTGGATTTTATCCATATTTTTTGATTTTTTTTCCTATCTTCAATAATATTTCAGATGTTTTTTGGCAGTACTCTTCACCATAAGGAATCCGATAATGTCTTCGCAAATAATGAATTTTTGTCATTGTTCTGAAATATTTTATCTGTCGAAAATATTATGACATATTTTCAGAGTTTTAAATTTTTTCATATGTCCATAAATATTACAAAATCTTGCTGAATATTTATAGAGTTTTATCTCTTCCTAAAGCTTCCAACCTGTTCTCTTTTAAATTTTCCAGCCTATGGGTTTTATGCTTTCAAAAGAAATCTTTGATGATGGTGGTCTTGTATAGAAGACTTTATAATCAAATTTCCTTAATGATTGTCCTAATAAATCTTCAACACTTACAAAATTTGAATTTTATCATTTGAATTTTTTTTATTATTATTATTTATTTCATTTATGTGGAATTTGAGAGAAAATGCCATAACAGTCATCTTCATTTTCGTCTGCAAAATCAATCATTGAGTCAGCATGTGATTCCTTCTTGATTCAAAGTATTTCTTCTAAGGCAACATAGTATTCATCTTTATTTTTTTTACAGTAAGAAAATGAGTTGGATCTTTATTCTGGCCCTTTTGCTTTTTGGAGCCAGTCTTCAACAAAAAATTTTGAACCCCGTTTGGAACACTTAAATGAATCCCGCCAACGGACTTTATATCTTTTGGTAAGAATCGTCATGTAACACCTCCTTTGTAATTTTGTTATAATATGAATTTATTTGATTAGTAATATAAATGAGAGTTAGGATTAAATTGAAAGAAACATTAAGTTATTGGGCTTAATTATGAGAAAAGTATGAATTTAGGACTTAGATGAACTTTTAGTTAGAATTAAATTAATTTAAATTTTTAGTAAACTTGAGGGGCTAAATTGTAATTTGCCAAATTTAATTATAAAAGGAACACTTCCAATCGGCAAAAAGGAAGGGATCATAAAAAAGAAGAAGAAGAAAGAAACAGAAAGAGGAAAGGAAAATCGAGAAAGAAAAGGAAAAAAAAGAAAAAGAAAAGTTTAAGAATCGAGATAAGAATTTTGAGTTTATTTCATATTAGTAAGTTGAATACTTTTATTACTATAGAATTGAGATAAGAATTTTGAGTTTATTTCATATTAGTAAGTTAAATACTTTTATTACCATATTTTCATTTTTAATTATATAATTATTGTGATATATAAATAATCTGTTACGAAAACTGTTGATATTTGGTGCTGATAATGACGATGTGTGATGTTATTGAGACTGTATAATGATCTTTACTGTGTTTAATGGATGTTCAGATGACTGTTGTATTGCTAATTGATTGTGGTTAAGTTGTATTCAGATTTTCTATATACTTGGAACGATTGATTTATTGAGTTGTAGCCTTTGTGGCTAGTTTGAAATGATTAGAGTGGTATATTGCTCCAGATGAGATTTTGACAGCTCTGGTAGAGGAGTTTGTCAGTGATGAAATTGAGTATATAGAGTTTTCGAATGCAATTAGTCGGTATGTTAGAAATAAATTCATGGTAATGGTTGTATTTGACTTGCTGAGTAGGAGACTCACTCGTTTCCACTATTTTTTAGGAAAAGGCAAAGACGTAGAGGAGTAGAACGTACCTGCATATCATTACATGAGAGTCAGTGGCCAACAGTATATAGTTACGAGTTTGTCTGTGTTGGTGGTTATTTTTGGAGTGTTGATAAAATTGTAAATTGATGTTTTTATAATATAAATTAAGGTTGTGATGTAGCTGAATGGTTTGATGTTATGAAATTATATTTTAAAAGTCATAAATTGTTAATTGATGTTAAAACTGTTTGACAGAGAGTTAAGTGGGAAAAATAGAGAAAACTCTACCCAAATTTCTAGAGAATTTTTTTTTTCATAACTTTCTCATACGAGCTCCATTTTCTAAGTTTTTTATAGGATTTAAAAGCTCGTTGGGCATACTTTATATTGGAAATAAAATATTTTTAATTTTAATGTTTTCAAATGATAAAAATATTGACTTTTAAGTTGTCGACATTCAGAAGTGAGAACTGGGAGTAACACGTCATGCCGTTTTAAAACTGATATTTATATTACCAAACACAAACCCAAGGTATCTAAAATTTTGAACAAAAGAGAAATAACATAGGAAATTTTTTCTCAGCTTCATTTAGTACATAATGATTTCTGAAATGATTAAATCCCTTTTCATTTTGAGAATATCTGGTACTGGTCCGAAAGTATTCCATCCATGACGGAATTTCAGAGACATCTAATTCTACCTGGATATGAATCAACAATGAGTGCAAATTTTCTAGTTTTGAAAAAGAAAAGCATTATACCATGCTTTTTTGTTAATCCTGGTATGTAAAAGTATGACAATGGTTCGTGCTATTTTGAAAATCTGAGGGAAAATACCCTGCATGATGAAGTTGTTGTCCCTAATTTTTTGGATGGATGATTTTGAGTACTTTACATGTGGAATAGGATGGTTGGGTGTTTTGTTTTTTCAGGTAATGGTGATTGAAGGTTGCTGATCCGGTTGTTTCTAAAATGGCCATGTAATATCTTTGAATTTTTGTGATATCCCATGGTTTAAAGTGCCAACCTGGTGAAAAAAACTTTTGATACTGCTACTGGAGGATATTTACCATAAAATTCATCTTCTATAATTAGTATATTTTAAAAATTATTTTTAGTTGTGTATTCAGAACTATTTTGTTTTGATGCAATATTTTGAGCATCTTTTTGTAAAACTTCTTTTGTTGACTTGCAATCAATTCTTAATAAAAAATTTTATTTAATAAATCACTTTGGAATTTTGTAATACACATGACAATTTAAAGAATTTTCTTTTCTATGGTGGAGTAATTCTTTTAGCAATCATTCGAGTGTGTAGAAGTGTAACGGACAATATTTTCTTTTCCATTATGAACTTGTTTAAGAATTCCCCTATATCCTAATTCTGAAGCATTAGTTTCAACTATCTTAAGAGCCAAGGGATCAGCTAAATGTAAACAAGGAATTTCAGAGACTTGAGTTTTGTTTTTTTGAACTATCTTTGTATGTCCATCATCCATGAGACTGGATTTTTTTTAGTCTATCATGCAGTGGCTTTGTAAGGCGATTAATGTTTGGACAAAAATCTATGACATAATTCAGACTTCCAAGAAGCCTTTGAAGTTTAGTTTTATCTAAAATTTTATCAGGAAACTTTTCTGCAAAAAGTAAAGATCTTTCAATGGGTGTTACCGTTCTTTGACAAATGTAATGTCAAAGAAAACGAACTCGAGTTTGAAATAAAGAAATTTTTTATTTAGAAACAACTAATCCATTTTTTTGCAACGTAAAAGAATGTTTTAAGATGTTTAAAATGTTGTTCGATAGAATTGGAAAATACGAGGACATCATCTATGTAGACAATGAAAAAATTTGAAAATGGATTGAATATGCATTCATGATCCTTTGGAACTATGATGGAGCATTTTTCAAGCCGAAAGGCATGACATTCCACTCGTATTGTCCAAAAGGAACTGTGAATGCAGTTTGTATCGGTCTTTTGGATGAACTTGTATTTGCCAAAAACCAGATTTCATGTCAAATTTTGGAAACATAAATGCAGAATGAAGTTTTTGTAATGAGTCTCTTTTATTAGGAATAGGGTACCTAATCCATTTTAATACTTTATTAAGAGGCTAATAAATAATGACAAGTCTAGGAGTTTCTCTTTCTATTTATGATTTTTTATGGACATAGAAAGCAACACAACTCTAAGGTGATCTAGATTTTGAGATCAACCCTCTAGACTCAAGATCTTGGATTTCTTTTCTGCAATGTTGTTCTAATTCAAGATTCATTTATATAGGTCTTGCCTTTGTAGGTATATTTCTTTCATCAAAATCAGACTCATACGGTAAATCTACCATGTATTGTTTCCTATCCCAAAATGCATTTGGCAAATCAGAACATATTTCAGCTTCTATTTGGTTTTGAAAATCCAAAATTTTTGTTTAATCAAATCATTATGTAATTGATTTTGAATTTTTTAAAAAGACAAATCTTGTTTTAAACGGAACAAATGGGTTTGTTTCCCTTTTATTAAAGCATTGGTTTCATTGTTATAAATTGAAAATGCTTTTATAACATTGAGATCTCTGATTTTAGGTTTTTCCAAAAAAGGAAAAACAATTTCTGAACCATTTGTTTTGCAAGATATACAATCATGATGGACTTTATAAGGAGTTAGCAAATTTATTGGTGTCCCTAAAATCGCAACATGATGTATATTTTGAACAAGAACAAAAGGAGTTTTGATTTTAAAACTTTCGTTGGCAACAAAACCTTCAACTTTGCTTTTAATCTTCATTTTAGAGTTATTAGCAGCAGAAGTTTTTCTTTTGTTTTTCTAAAAACCTTTTTGGTACTATTCCTTCTTTTATATAGTTTAAATCAGCACCTGTATCAAATAAGGCAATAGTATCAATTTTAAAATCTTCTGAAAAAACAAGAAAAATTTTGATTAAATATTTTCTTGAAGTAACCTGCCTTAGAACAAAAAGAAAGTCATCAGGAACCTTTTTCATATTTTCTAAAGTTGGAATTTCTATATCATTATCCTCTTTTTCATCACTAGTTTCATTATTAGTTTTGCTTTGGAGGATGAATTGAAGGATTTCTGAATCATTCTTTTGTTTTTCTTTAAGCTCTTTCAATTATACTTTTATTTTTATCTCACTCTGTAACTCTTGAATGGTAGGAGTTACTCTTTTTAATACCTTCTTCTTCCCTAATATTGTTGTGAGATCATATGTCTTTCTACTAGTGGAAGGTAAGACAAAGGAATTTCTTTGAGGTTTCTCCCCTATTTTTAGAGTTTTTGAAAGCCTATCAAGATACTCCTTTTGCAATTGCCAATCATTAATATGCTTTACTATACCAAGAAATGTTTCTTGATCTTTAGTTAGCACGTTAATGTATTTTAGTTGAGACTCAGTACTAAAATCATCATCAGATGAGGAAGTAATGGATATTTCATCAATTTGAAAAGGATTTTTATCATCAGAATAATCTGAACATGTGGAATTCGAATCAGTTGTTTCAACTAGAAGAGCTGTTATTTTAGTGGCCACATCTTCATCCAACTGCAATACCTAAAGTCTTCGATTTATTCTGCAATATTTGGAAGTATGACCCTTCTTGCCACATCTATAACAACTAATATTCTTGAGGTTAGTCTTCGATTTTAATTTTGATTGTTTTCTCCTCGAGGATTTCTTGTATTTTCGATGAGCTGGTTTCTCATAGTAGGAATATTGTTTTACAAATTTCTTGTACTTATGGGATGGTTTTTTATAGGGATTTTTATGACAACTTCCACCACATGAAGACAATGAAGGTGCACTAGGACCGGGATCAAACTATTGACAGAAAGACCGTAATTCTTTTCTAGTTTTCTTCATTTCATGTTTTGGGAGTTTTAGATCTTGAAAGACTTGTGAACCTTCTTTTTAGGTTAAACTGATAAGTTCCTTATATGTGAGCAAATCATAAGGTATTTGATTTTCGTAAACTTCTTTAATCTTATTCCTAACTGTGACACCCACTTCAAAGTAGAAATAATATTATTATAATAATGAATGGAATTGGGATTGAGATACAACATGCAAGGGATGGAATTGAAAGAGAAATAAGTTAGAATAGTTAGTTTGGATTCAATTGAAAAGAATTAAGAAAGTTCGGGTCAATTGAGAATCGGCCAAAAGTTAGGGGGTTAAAGTAAAATTAGTTGATATATATAAGCTTAGTAACCTACTGAATTAGGTATCTCATTTCATTACATAACTCTTAAAATTCGAAATACATAGTTAGAAAGAGAAGAGCAGTGCTCGTGAGTGAGCTAGGAAAGAATTGAAGGGGATTAGGCTTGAATTGATCATAATCGTGGGAATTAACTTGCAAAAGCTTTGAGGTAAGTAGATTAACCCCTGCTTACTGATTTTATATGATCATTATAGTTGATTAATGGCTGAATGATTGAATGTTTAATGGTTAAGAACATGGTTTATGCGTGTTTGATGGATATGGTGCAATTGAATGAATTGAGTTGATTAAATGATGAAATATATGTGATTAAATGTTGTTAAATTGTTGTGAGTTATTTTCTGAGTGATATATGATGATTGGTAT
>CANXYA011346172.1:0-11691 GCA_948193465.1 Acalypha hispida
ATTGATGTCGTGTCAGTTCCAGCAACCAATGCAGCCTATTAAAAAAATAATATTAGACATGCAACAGTATTATAATACTCTTTCCCGTCTCAAAATGATATTCCGGAGATATTTTAATTAAAAATATTTCTAAGTGAATTGTAATTTTGTGACGTCTCAAAATATAAATCAAATAAGCAATATTTTCTATACCTAAAGATATGGTCAGTTAAAAAATACGACATATTGAACAATTTTTTTAGACGGATGGTAATACAAATAATAATAAATCTAGGAAGGTAGAAATTACTAACCTGTATAAGCCCTTTAATAATTTCATCAGTGTAATACTCAGGTTCTAATTCTTGCAAAGAAAGAAGATGATCAATCATAGTATTCACACTCTCTAAATTACCCTTTTTCCTTTTATGTTCATCGATCAATCTTTGGTAAAAATTATCAGCTCTTTTACCGAGCGCAATCAATCTTCTCTTAAATTTACCAAAATCAATCCAATTCAAAATTGGTAAAAAATCAGCTCGATTTGAAGCTCCTCCATACTTGATAATCTCATTCATTATTTCTCTAAACTCTCTTGCTTCTTCTTCATCGCTCACATCAACTCCATAATACCTTTTCCCTGCTATCGTTCTCACCATTATATTTAAAGTTATCATTTGAAATTTGGACTTGAGCTGCACTCTTGAAAAATCTCGAAAAGATGAGTCAGACAGGTTGATTAATAGTCGCTTGATTTCGTCTTTTAGAATGCTTTGAAGTTTGTTGATACGATGAGTTGAGAAGATTTCAATAGTACCTGTACGACGAAGATTGCGCCAATGGTCTCCGTAAGGTGCTTGAGCGATCGTAGTGAGCATTCTTCGGCTGCTGAAGCTATTAAACATAGTATATACGTTTTCTTATGCTTGTATATAAGTGGCACTTGTCACTTTCTCATTGGTTAGTTTTGTGTATAAATATCATGCAACATGCATGATCATAATCAGTTGAAACAGTTACTGAAAACCCTAACAAACTATTTCTTCTTTTCTCTCTTCTTCTTCATCGTTTCTTCTTTCTCTTCTGATGTCATTCATACTTGCATTTCTGTTAGAAGCAGAAGATATGATGATTACGGGGCGGTAGCCGACGCGGAGGAAAATGATTGGGCCATATTTTTGTGAGAGATAATGGAGACTACGGTGTAAAGGAAATTTCAGTAGATGAAGATGGCCGATTATTGGTAGTGAAAGTGGGCTAGGAAGGAGATTTTTGCTCCCGAATTTGGATTGGTAAAGTTTTAAAGTTATGAAAAGAAAGAAGAGAGAAATGAAAATGGTTAGCATTTCCATGATTGATTTTTGAATGTGAAGGGATGAAATGTAATTTCTGCCTATTTTGTGGGTTTATGACAGATGATTATTAGAGAAGTTATATCTATACACTGTGATTCCCCATCACCGAAAATAATTAAACATAAAAATATATAAATTTTCTCTGTAAATATTATTTTTATACACTTGCTTTTTTCATTTATTTATGGAGTGAATACATATTTACGTATGGCCAGTTTCAGTGATGTGGATCACCTGGATATAATTTCTCCGATGATTATGTTACGTGAACAAAATGAATGAGAAACTGACATAATAATCAACCCCACTCATCTGCATCAATCATTGTCCTGGCATGAGTTTTCTGATTAAAATAATGCCCATGTTGGGGAAAAGTATTAGGCAAAATTCGTCATTGAATACGCAAACAAGTGAACGAACTTTTCTACAAATTTGACCCTCAAGTTTATCACTAGAACTGTCGTCAACCACGAGCTTTAGCTCTTTGTGACGAAACTAACTTATCCCGGCATCAGAACATTATCTTTTTTTTTAATATAAGTTCAAAATATTAAAAAAGAAAAAGTATCTAAAAGAAAAAGTACAAAAATTATCTTTATTTTTTGTATTAAAAAAGTTTGGCATATTTATCTTTGCATTCCATTTTTTTCAAGCATTAAACGCAAAGTGGTTCATAGATAAGTGTTAAAAAAGAATAAAAAATATATCAACATTTTCTAAAAATATTAAAGAAGGAACTTAGGCCACTTTTATCTCTAACTAGCAGAATTTAAAATGGTAATACAATTGCAAAATAAATAATGGAAAGGAAAAATACAAATAGAACAAAGAAAAAGAAAAAACACTTGAATTAAATTCGACACAATAAGAATATTAAAACAAAAATTACAATAAAAAACCTATCAAAAAAATACCATCAAAATTATTTAAATAATATTTACAAAGTAATTTACATAAATATAAAAAAACATGAAAACTTTAAAAAATGTCTAATTTTATTAGTTTTTTTTTTCAAATGAATAATGAACTTTAAGTTTATAAATTGTCAATGTTGAATTCTATCATAAAAAATAATCAAATAGATTTTATTCATAATATTTTAAAGAAATATTTAAGTTATAAGAAAAACATTCAATGGTGGTTTTTCAAAATTTCATTATTAATTTTTTATATTTATTATATTACCATAATTATATAAAAGATTTTATTAATTATTATTTTATAAATGTATTTAAAATTTTTTAAAAAGCAAACCAACCAGTTGACCAAACTGACAAATGATATTTTTCTTAATTTCTTATTTGTGTATACAGCATAATTAAAAATAAAAAGTAAAAAAATTAATGTTTGGTCCGGTTTGTTGAATTGGTTCAATCGATGATTTGATCGATATGTGACTGACTACCAATCGGTTCGGTTCAGCCACCGACTGCTTTGGTTGAACGAACTTACTAGTCTAATTTAGTGAGCCGATCGGTTTGGTGCAGTGAGTTGATCAGTCTGGTGCAGTGAGCCGACTTAGTCGATTTAGCCTCCGACCGGACCATACATAATGTTTTTAATTATTTTAAGTATATAATATTTTATGTAAATAAATAAAATAAATTAAGAAAATTATTTTTTTTGTCTAAACAACCGGTTTGATTAGACTTTAAAACTTTGATTTATATTTATAAATTCATAATTGATAAAGTATTTTCATATAATTCTCGTAATATAATAAGCAGATATCAAGCATAAATAACTAATAATGAAAACTTTTACAAACCAACATTGAATTTTAAAATTTACTATTTATTATTGAATAAAAATTTATTGTTTGTAGTTTAGATTGTTTTATGAAATTTTAATTACATATAAATATATTTCAATAAAATATTTACTTAAAAATTTCATTTTATGTTTTTATAATAAAAATTAAGTATTCAGATTTTAGTTAAGATATATTATATATTTTTTTATTAAAAATAAAATTATTTTTTATTAAAAATAAAATTATGTACTTGTTAAAAATAATTATAGATTTTTTTAAAAAATATGATAAAATAAATCTTTTTATTACGTATTAGATTTAAATTTGACCTTTATTTACAAAATTTTTTTGAAAATGTGTTGATTTCAACCTTTTCCTACAAATATTTTGACAAATTGAGTCAAGAAGCTCCTATCCAGCAAATTGAATTTTTTTAAAAAAGTAGATGGACAAATTGACTTTGTTTACACAATTTTTTATGTGGGAAGGGGAATCGACATATCTATAAACTGATCCATTTAGGCTAAAATTTAAAATTTTTCATAAATAAATACTCCCTCCGGTTATAAATAGTTATCGTTATTATACGAAATACGCATTAAGAAAATGATTGATATTATAGTGAAAAAACTTGTATGTCCTTAATAATTAAATTGATTTTAGTTAAAATATTATCTCTTTCATATTAATTATTAGCGGTAAAGTTGGAAAAAATGGTTTAAAGTGACATTCAAAATTAAAAACGATAAAAATTTATGATTATTTATTTTGGTCAAAATACGGCAACTATTTGTGATTGGTGAGAGTATTTTATCACCTTTACACAAAAAATATAGCAATACTCCGGATTTTAATCTACAGCTAATTGCTGATCAAATATAAAATGTGGGCCGGCATATTATAATTAGCAACAAATCAGAAGAATGTTATCTGAAATATAAAATGTGGGCCGGCATGTCAAATAAATTTCCAATAATTGGCAACAAAAACATAAGACGCTTCCTATTGAATGACATGAGATCTGATCCAACATGAATGCATGTACGATCTACTCAAGCAATTTAATAAAGAATTAAAGATTACTTGATAAAAATAAAAATAATTCAATTAAGTATCAGTTGTGTTGATCATTTTCCATATTAAATTGAAAGAGGGAGTTACTCCAAAGATATTTATATTTATACATCGAAACCCTAGCTTCAAGGCGTCAAGCCATCGACCATATTTTTGTGTTAACACTCTCTAGTTTGTTTATTAACCAAATCCAAGTATGAAGGTTAACATGGAATAAATTTTCAAAGAGTTTATTAAGCCATCCAAACCTACTCCTCAACACCTTCGTCGTCTCCAATTCTCCTATCTCGACCAATTTATATTATCAGTTTACTGTCTGTTGTTTTTTCTGACAAAAATGAAACCAATTCTAGCCATACAGATATACGTAACCGAGTAAAGAAATCTTTATCGGAGGTTTTAACTATACTTTACCCACTCACTGGACGTATTGAGGATACATACGTAGATTGCAACGATGAAGGTGTTCTTTTTCTCGAAGGTTTTAACTATACTTTAAACGCTCTGATCCTAACGATTGCAAGATTTTCTTCCCACTCAAAGCTACCGAGCCTATAGATTTTTTCAGCTGACTTTCTTTAAATGTGGTGGGTTTGAAATTTCATTTGCTATGAATCACAAACTTGGTGATGGTTTATCGATCGCCACATTCTTTAACAGTTGGGCTGCCGTTGCTAGAGGTGATAAAATTTGTAAACCTATTTTCAATTTAGCCACTCTTTTTCCACCAAAAGATATGTCTTGGTTTGATCCCCAGGCCGTGGTGAGTGAAAACATTGTCTCAAAGAGGTTGGTATTTGATGCTCAACAATCGATGCCCTTAAAGCTAAATACAAGTTTGACACTGGCTATACTGTTTCACGAATTGAAGCCTTAACTGCTTTCTTAGTAAGCCGGCTTGTGGCTTCTACTAAGCCAAAGAATTGCATTGTTACTCAAATGGTGAACTTGAGGCCAAAAATGGATCCAACTCTATCAGAAAATTATTTTGGGAATATTGTAATTACAGTCGGAGTTCCAATTGATATGGATTCTAAAGATGATGAATGTTATGGTTTGATTGGTCCGATGAAAGAAACAGTTAAAGGTGTGAATGAGATCTTTGTGAAGAGTGTTCAAGAGACAGATGATCACTTGAATTTTATCAAAGAGGTTTGGAATGAATTATTAGTTTATAATTAGGCGATTTGTTTTCTATTTAGTAGTTTGAGCAACTTTGGATGGGGCACGCCTCTTTGGGTTGCTCTTTCTCCTGTACCTCTCAAGGATTCAGTTTTTTTCATGGACACAAAAAACCGGAAAGGAATAGAGACATGGATTCATCTTACGGAGGAAGATATGGCTGAGTTTGAGAATCACAAACAAGTTCTTGCTATAAAAGGGGATGCTCTTAATGCAAAATTATAACTCAAAATCGGATCATCTTTCAAATTTCACAATTAAATTTTAACACAGGCGCTGACAGCTGATTATCTGCGCTGAAAGTTGACAGCTCACAGCTGATTCTATCGTTAAAACAAACGGACCTGGAGTTATGACTCGCTTGAATTGTCAATTCAGCTAGTAATAACTGGAATAGTATTACAAGAAGTTTTATTACAGGTTTCATGGGTGCTTTGAGAATTTTAATTATTGGGGGAAATATTATTTGAAGGTGGATATATAAGTTGGAGATATTGAAATGGCGAAGGTAGAGAGGAATTCTAATAATTGAGAAATCCATTTGTATATATAAATTAATGATGAAATGGGTCATTAAATTGACAAGTGAATAAATGGGAGTGATTTATAGCTGTCAATATTTTGATTTTTATGAAAAGTTTTTTTTTTGAACAAAATTATGAAAAAGTTGACTCTTCTGTTTTTGTAGTTTTATGTTTTGCTATCATGAGTTCTGAGCTTTATGAAGAGTAATTGGCTTTACGTTATGTGGAACATTTAGAAGAATCGGAATAGAAGAATCTTTGAAGGCGCAAGCATTCATGTGGAACGTTTTTTCTTTTCTCTTGTTTTTTAAAAGCTACTAGTGTTTTCAAATTATTCAAGCCTTCCTTCACTTATTCGGCTTTAAATTTATATAGAAATCTAAACTTGATATTCTATGTAACGTAGACGAGCTGTTTTTCATTTGTTCTTGTACTCCCGCTACCTTGTATTATGACTTTGTTCTTTGCTCATTCGCATTCAGGTGTAATTTTAAGCGTGCAAAAGTCGGATGTTGAATGAGTCTTCCACTTCTCGTGGGTTAATGAGAATTTCTACTTATAAAAAAAATGCTGTGCTATCCGATCTTACCTTTGCTTCATACATGATGTAATATTATAATCTGTATAAAACTAAAGATACATAAATGTTTTATATTCGGTTAAGTTTTGAGCAATGGCTAATTAGGATTTGAAAAGTTTACGGTAGGCAACATTTATATATATATATAAAATATAACATTGGATTTTTGAAAAAGACCGTGACATTATCAAATCAATCTAGTAAGATTTTTCTGGAGTTTTATTATTTTATATTATTGTTGTCTGATAAGCAATCAACATTAGATATGACTTTTTTGGTGTAGTTATTGATCGTTTGATTATAACTCAAAACCGGATCGTCTTTTGTATTTGCTTCTCGTATTAGTTTTTATTTTAATTATTAACATCTCATTTTCAACTTCCTTTCATTTTAGCTCCAAGAGAATAAATAAAAAACATGATACAACATCAAAAAGGGAAAAACACATTTTCTATACATAAAAAAAACGATACAACAGAATTTCTCTTATAAAAATGAAGAGGGAAAAACAATTTTACTATCTTAAAAAATTGGTGAATATTGAAATATATCGTAAATTTTAAAGTGTGGCAAATCACTTTATAACCTTACCAACTCGACTTAAATATATTATTGACTCGTTTGAAATGTATTATGTTTATAAGAAAATAATTTTATATATTCTGTAAAATTTACTCCATTTTAAATTAATAAACATTGTTAGTTATTTTAGAGAGGTTAAGGAAGGTAATTATTGTCCTGAATTAAATGTATAATGACTATTATACTATGTAAGTTAAGAAAGAGAAAACTAGTGTGTAGTCGTATGTAGTGTTAGAATAAATGAAAAAATAGCATTAAAACAAAATTTTCAATTATAAAACATTTTTAAATGATTATTAATTTGAAATTTTTTCAAATTTTTTTTAAAAAATATATGAAATCTATCGAATAAATGTTTAAACCAGTTGTTTAAAATTAAAAATGTTAAAAATGAATCGGAAATAAATTTCATTCAAGTTTATAACGAATTGCAAGCTCACAATGTGATTTGTGAAATCATTTGTTACTTTTACTCGATCTCAAGTTGATTTTTCATCATTAGCATTATTTTTAGTTTCCCGACCCCATTTGATTTTTTTTCAGTTTAATGTCAATTTTCAGGATCAAACTTTTTTTTATCATAGATTAATTTTTGTATTTGTCATTTTTTTTTCAGGTTCATGTTTGATTTTTGAGTATGAGTTGATTTTTCAGTCTGGAGTTGACTTTTTATAATCTAGCCAATTTTAATTTATCCTAGATTGATTTTCTCATATTTGTTATATTTTTATAACTTCATCTCAAATTTCCTATACGAATTGTTTTTCAGTTTGGTCCAATAAAAATCATTATAAATCGTGTGACATACTTTGAAACTTATTTTAATTTTGAAATCTATTTTAATTCTATGTGTTTGGTCATTTTTTTCTATGTCAGTTGACATTGTAGAAATATGAGTCATTTGGATTGAGTTATTTTAGTGGGAATCAGAATTGGAATGGGAATTACTTATATTGATTTCGTTTGTTTGCGTTAATTTGGGTATGAACAGGGACTAGGATTCTCCCATCAGTGGGAGTCATCCATTCTCTTCTCCCCTGTGGGATGCATTCCTATTCCCTCCTTTTTTTTTTACTCAAAATTTCTAATAACTCTTATAATTAATAAATTTAATTAAATTAACAATTAATTTATATTAGTTATATTAAAATAAAAGTATTATATCATTTTTATATATAATTTTTTCCAAATGAAGTAAAAAATTATAAAAATAGATATTTTTTCTCATTTCTACTACTTATCCAAACAAACAACAATTTATAAACTACCACTTTCAATCCTATTCCCATTCCATTCCATTTCCGATTCCGATTTCGAGTTAAACCAAATGAGCCCTAAAAAAATATCATTTTTCTGGCTATCAATAACACATGCGACCTAAAAAACAATAAACTTATATGAGAATAGATTAGGGTTGTAAGCTAATTTCATTGTTTAATCAAGGAATGCAAAAGAGGCATGTTTATATAGACAGATTACAAAAAAACCAAAAAAGGAAAATAATAAAGCCTAAGCTATTTCCTAGAAGTAAGTAAAAGAAACTGAAAATATAAAATAGAAAAAGATCAATCTAAGATATGATAAGAGATAGTGTAATTTAGGGAAGAAATAAAGATTGAGTGCATAGAAAGATATTGTCATAAAATCCAGTTATTAGGAAGCCTCAAAAACTTGATTTATGGCTTAACTTCTTCTTGATTTCTACTTGACTTCTATTGATTTCTGAAAATGGACTTAGGTTGAAAGCACCAAGGAAGATCATGCGCAACTTCTAAGAACCAATAACCCCCCCTCAAGCTGGATTTAGATCATGAGTTGGAACAAATCCAAGCTTGAGTAACATTGAATGAAGTTTAGATGAACTTATTTGCTTAGTGAAAAGATCAGCTAATTGTTGATTAGAGGAAACATGGTGAGTAGATAAGAATCCTTCTTTCAATTTGTTTCTAACAATGTGACAATCGATCTCAATGTGCTTAGTTCTTTCATGAAAGACAAGATTTGATGCAATGTGAAGTCCTGTCTTATTATCACAAGATAGCTGAGTAGGTAAAGGTGAAGTGAGTTGCATGTCTTATAGAAAATAGAAATAATCCATTGAGCTTCTCTAACAGTGCTGGCCATGCTTTGTTATTTAACTTAAGTTGAGGATTGAGACATTGCCTTTTGTTTCTTAGTTTTCCATGAGATAAGGGAGTCACCTAGGAGAATACAATAACCAGTGAAGGACTTTCGAGTGTCTGGACATATGCCCCAATTAGCATTACAGTGAGCTTGTACTTGAAGATAATATGAGGATGAATAAAATAATCCTTTATGACATCAACGTTTCAAGTATTTGACAAGATGCAACAGTGCTTCCCAATGAGTGATACTTAGTTTGTCCTTGTAACTGGCTTAGTTGTTGGACTCCATGATTGATATCGGGTCTTTTCATGTTTAGGTATAATAATCTCCCAACTAACCTCCTATATTGATTAGGATTGGATAGAAGATTATGATCAGTTTTTACCAAACTAATACCTGGAGGTATAGGGTTAAAGAATGACTTTGCTTCTTGCGATTTTAAGTCAATTATGATGTCTCTAATGTACTTCTTTTGGGATACAAATGTCCCTTCTGAACATCTTGCTATTTCAATGCCCAAGGAAAAACTTGGCCGAACTTAGATCTTTCGAAGAAAAGGTTTGATTAAGATATTTTTTAAAATAAGTAATGGCAGCTTTTGAATACCCAGTTTATAGGAGATTATCAACATAGACCAACAATATAAGAGTTGAATCTTTGTTGATCTTAGTAAATAAACAATTGTCATTGTAGGATTGTTCAAATCTAAAAGCAAGCAAGAACTTGGTTAATTCTGTATTCCATTGTCTTGATGCTTGTTTAAGACCATAAATTGATCTTTTAAGCTTGCAGACTTGGTTTGGAGCAACTTTAAGGTGGCCTAAAGGTAGCTTCGGGTACAATTCTTCATCAATATACCCATTTAAGAAAGTATTGTTGACATCCAATTGATATATTGCCCAACATTTGAATGTGGCCACAACTATTAGCATCCTCACTATTACCAGTTTAGCTACTGGTGAAAACACTTTTATATAGTCATCTCCCTCCTTTTGATTGTATCCTTTGGAAACAAGCCTTGCCTTAAATCTATCAACTTCTCCTTCTGAGTTTCTCTTGATTTTGTAGACTCACTTGAAGCTTATTGTTTTTCTTCCTTTTGGTAAGTTTGTTAACTCCCAAGTGTTGTTTTGTTCAAGTGCTTCAAGTTCAAGTCTAATTATTTCCTACCATCTTGGATCCTGCTATGCTTTTTTAAAAGACACTGACCACTTTCAAGAGCAACATTAGCTATAAAAGCATAGTATTCAGGTTTAAAGATTAGCTCAATGGTGGTCATTTGAGCAGTATGTCTTAATGGGGTTTTAGTGTTTAGAATGAATTCATTAATATGAGAGCGTAGTTTAGTTTGTCTTTTAAAAAAAATGTTTGAAGTTTTAGGATCATCACATGCATTTGTAATAGTATTCGGTTCGTTGAAATAAAAAAACAACCTTAAGGTTTAATCCAAGTGATTCATTTGAATCTTCAGTATTATTATGACAATCATTTTGATCATTATTAATTTGATCATTTTGAACATTCGCATGAGTATATTGGGGAAAAATTTCAACCTGAGCATTCTTCAAGGCATAAGGAAAAATAGTTTCATGAAAAGTCACATCTCTACTAGTAATGATTTTCTTTTCTTCTATATCATACAATTTATAAACCTTTTGTCCAGCTGGATACCTTAAAAAAAAGTTTATGTGCCCTGGGATCAAATTTAGTTTTATTTGGTTGAATATTGGTAGCACAAGCTAGACATCCAAAGACCTTGAGATGAGTATAATGTGAAGGTTTATTATGAAGTTTTTCAAATGGGGTTTGCCAGTTAATGGACTTGAAAGGCAACAAGTTAGCAAGATAAGTGGCAGTAAGAATGCATTCTCCCCAAAAGTTTAATGGCAATAAAGCATTGATTCTAAGGGCTCTTGTAATGTCAAACAAATGCTTGTGTTTCCTTTCACCTTACCAATTTTGTTGAGAGGTATAAGGAGTACTCATTTGATGCATAATTCCATTATCTTTAAACAATATGTCAAGCTCATGACTAATAAATTTTGTCCTATTGTCACTTCTAAAGACCTTAATAGTTTTATTTAACTGATTTTTAGCATAAATCATGAAATCTCTTATGATTCTTATAACCTGAGTCTTTTCTTTAATCAAGAATGTCCAATTAACTCTAGAGAAATTATCTACCAATATAAGAAAATATTGTGCCTCAGTCATGGATTTGACTTTGAAAGGTCCTTATAAGTCCCATGCACAGAATCAAATGGATTTTCAACAACAATTATGCTTTAAGGAAAGGGCAATATGTGATGTTTTGATAAAGGACACACATGACAAACTGAATTTGAAGGTTCTTCAATATTCAAACCATTAATATAGGAAAGATAACCAAAAGAACAATGGCCAAGTCTGGCATGCCATAACATAGACTGAGTATCATCATTTCAATTTTCTACCCTTGAAAATAAATTTTTATCTGTTACAATGTCATTTAGAATCATCTGAACCTGCTCACTAAAAAAATCAAAACTTTTATAA
>CANXYA011351818.1:0-17776 GCA_948193465.1 Acalypha hispida
GAGATAAAAAGATGAAGAGTTCAGGAAACTAGTCTTTATATAGGCAAAGCGGCGGTGGCGGTGGCGGAATGCGACACGGTTTCACCCATGCCCAAACCGTGTTGGCGAACCGTGTTGAACGTTCCGCCTGTATAAATTTAATAACTCAACACATTTTAACAGCAAAACTATCAACACGGTTTGAGAAAATAATTGACATGGTTTCAACCCGTGTTCCCAAACCGTGTTGAAGTTTCTGCTCACCACTGTTCCTCAAAACAAAATTCTTAAAGTTACCAAAAATGACACGGTTTACCCACATATAACATGATTTCGAAATCGTGTTGACTTTTCTCCAAACCGTGTTGAAGCTTCTGGAACTCTTTTCTCCCTGTTGCTTACCTCTAACCAACACGGGCCAAAAACACGACTTTTGAAAAGTCATGCAGACGCCTGTGTTGTTCCCTCTATGATTATCTCCTAACGTTTGTTTTCACCTGCAAAAGTTTTAAGAACAAAATATCTACAAACAAGATTAAACCACTAATAAGTACTCATATTCCAGTTCCATGATAGTGGATTAACAAAAATTAATAAAAAATTCTAATAACAAAACAAAATAAAAATGGGTTAGTAGTTGAGTTGCCTCCCAACAAGCGCTTGTTTAAAGTCAATCAGCTCGACTTTGTGATGCTCACTCATCTAGAATATCAATGAAGAGTATGGAGATTTCAGCCCCACCGTGATAAGTTTTCAGTCTCTGGCCATTAACTTTGAAAGTTTCCCCTTTCTTATTCTCGAGCTCAATTGTACCATAGGGAAAAACTTGCACAATCTTGAATGGCCCTGTCCATCTAGATCGAAGTTTGCCTAGAAACAACTTCAAACGAGAGTTATACAATAAAGCATATTGACTATGAACAAACTCTTTCTGCATAATATGCGAATCATGCCATCTTTTTGTTCTTTCTTTATAAATTTTGGCATTCTCATAAGCATTCAATCTTACCTCTTCCAACTCAGATAGTTGGAGCAAACGCCCTTCACCTGCAGCTTTATAATCATAAATCAGGGCTTTAATGACCCAAAATACTTTATGCTCTAGCTCTATAGGTAAATGACAGGCCTCCCAAACACTAGCCTATAAGGAATAATGCCAATTGGGATTTGAAGGTTGTTCTATACGCCCATAATGCATCATCAAGCTAAGAAGCCCAATCTTTCCTGGACGAATTAATAGTTTTCTCTAAAATCTGCTTTAACTCCCTATTAGATACCTCTACATACCCACTAGTCTGTGGATGGTAAGGTGTACCTACTTTATGGAGAACACTATATCGCTCCAACAACTTCTCAAACTATCTATTCACAAAATGACTACCCCCATCATTAATAATAGCTCTGGGAGTTCCAAACACAACAAACAATTTCTTAATGAAACGAATAATAGTTTGAGCATCGTTCTTAACATAAGCACTGGCCTCTACCCATTTAGAAACATAATCAACAACAGCAAAAATATATTTATTACTAAAAGAAGGTGAAAAAGGACCCATAAAATCAATACCCCAAAGATCAAAAATTTCAATATCAAGGATACTATTCTGAATCATTTCATTTATTTTCGATATATTACATGTATGCTGACAATAGTCACATTTCTTCACAAATTCCCTACAATCATGAAACAGAGTAGGCCAGTAATAACCACTTTCTAAAATCTTAGTGGTTGTCCTCGTACCACTTAAATGACCACCTACATGCATACCATGCAAATGCTTCAAAATTTCTTCAATTTCATTATTGGGAACGCACCGCTTAATCATACCATCAACACAATGTCTAAACAAATATGGTTTGTCCCAATAATAAAATTTACAGTCATAAAGAAATCTTTTCTTTTGCTGATAATTAAAATCATGCGGAATAATACCACATACAAGATAACTTACAATATCAGCAAACCAAGGGATACTTACCTTAACAGCCATGAGAGATTCATCAGGAAATTTCTCATGTATCTCACTTACCTCATCCACAGCATGATCATTATGGACTCGAGACAAGTGATCCGCAAATAAGTTCTCTGATCCCTTTTTGTCCTTGATCTCAACATCAAACTCCTGCAACAGGAACACCCAATGAATTAGCCTAGGTTTAGCATCCTTTTAAGCCGTCAAGTACTAGATTACAGAGAGATCAGTATAAACAGTAAGTTTTGAAACAAGCAAATATGGCCTGAATTTATCAAAAGAATAAACCATAGCTAGCATTTCTTTCTCTGTGGTGGCATAATTGCATTGAGCATCATTCATCAGCCTCCTAGCATAAGCTATAATGTAAAAGCTTATTTTTCCTTTGCCCTAAAACAGATCTTATGGCAAAGTTTCTAGCATCACATATAAGTTCAAATAGCATAGACCAGTCATGAGCAACTATAATAGGCACTGATGTCAAAGCTTTTTCAACCTGTTGAAAGCCTGTACACACTTATCATCAAAAATCAAAATCAACATATTTAACTAATAAATTTCAAAGAGGCATAGAAATAAGTGAAAAATCCTTAATAAAACGCCTGTAAAAACCAGCATGCCCAAGAAACTACACACAGCTTTCACACTAAAGAGAATGGGAAGCCTCTCACTGTTTACCTTAATTCCTTTAACCGAAATTTTATAACCGAGGACTATGCCTTCCTCAACCATAAAGTGACATTTTTCCCAATTTAAAACCAGGTTGGTCTCATCGCATCTTTAGAGCACTTTATCCAAATTCTGCAAGCACTCCTCAAATGAATCTCCATAGACAATAAAGTTATCCATGAAGATCTCCATATACTTTTCTACCAATCCTGCAAAAATAGCCATCATGCACCTCTAAAATGTAGCCGGAGCATTACATAGCCCAAATGGCATTCTTCTATATGCATAGGTTCCATAAGGACATGTAAATGTCGTCTTATGCTGGTCATTTGGCGCAATCAAAATCTGTAAATACCCTGAAAAACTATCTAGAAAACAATAGTAATCATGACCTGAAACACGTTCGAGCATCTGATCAATAAATGGCAATGGAAAGTGATCCTTTTTAGTAGCACTGTTCAATTTCTTATAATCTATACACACTCTCCACCACACTACCAGTCTTGTAGAAATTTGCTCACCATTTTCATTCTCGACTAACTGCATCCTACCCTTTTTAGGCTTAGGCACACACTGTATTGGACTTACCCACGCACTGTCAAAAGTAGCATATATAATTCTAGCATCAAAAAGTTTAGCTACTTCCTTTTTAACAACCTCCTACATATTAGCATTTAGATGCCTTTGGGTTTCCACCCTTGGCTTAGTATTATCAGTCATTAAAATCTTATGCATGCAAAAGGAAGGACTAATACTCTTAATGTAAACAAATTTATAATGGTACTAGCATGCTTCCTCATAACATAACTGTGGCTGAAGTTTGTTCATCACCAATATTAGCACCCAAAATAAATGGCAATGTTACATTAGCACCCATATAAGAATATTTTAATGTATAGGGCAAGTAATTAAGCTCAAATTTCAGTGGCTTCTATAAAGATAGAAGTTTGGATGCTATGTCATCACGAAAATTCTTTTCAAATTTGAGTTCCACTCCATCTTCTTTAGAGTCCTCAACCGAATCATCAAATTGTTCCTCTATCAAAGGCTCATTCACAACACCTTTATCATTATACACATGACTCAACATAAAGACATTAAAAGTTCACATGCAATTTCTTCAACAATATCAATTCTCATGCAAGAATCATCATCATCATGTAGTTTCATAGCCTTAAACACATCAAAATAAATAGATTAATCACCAACATGCAAAGTCAATTTTCTCTCATAAACATCGACTACAGCTTTACCGATATTCATAAAAGGAATTGGCTAAGAGATGGTCGGATACAACTCATACCTTCCATTTCTTGTTTGGTGAATTTGTTCTTACCCATGTTGATGTGACTGCAATATTGAATTTACCAGGTACCGATTGTAACACCCTCATCGAAATTTAATATTATTTTAATCAGAAATATTATTGGGAATAATACATAAGGACTTAATTGTAAGGGAAATAAGAAAGAAGATTAAATGGAGGACTTAATTGAAAAGAAAGTCGGAATGGGGTAAAATTTAAAGTTAGAAACAAATTGAGGGGTCCCATTTGATAAAGAAATCACTCATAAACGAATTTCTCAATTTGGAAATTTAGGCTTTTCATTTTTGCTTCTTGATTTCTAACCAAATAGAGAGAGAATTGAGGGTGATGGTAAGGAATTGAAGTTTATGGAATGGAATTGAGCTAAGAGTAAGTAATTAGAGCTTGGTGGGTAAGTATAGTTTTTAAATTGTGGGTTTTTGTTAATTTGAAGAATTGATGGGTAAAAATGGAGTTGAATGATTGTAGGTAAAAAATGGTGAAGAAAGCTTGTTGAGGAGAGTAATTTTGTGTTATTGCATGAGTTGTAAGTTAAATAAATTGATTATCATGTCATTTTCATTTGTTCATTTATTAAATTGAGAAATTGTTATGAATTATGTAATGTTGAGATGTTTTTTTATTAATGGTGAGATTGTGTTGAATATGTGATTTTGTTATGTGATTATAAGTTTAAAATTATGAGGTATGTTATTAGTGCTTTTCTTGAAAAATATGATGAATTTGGGTGAGGTTAGTTGAGTTTGTGAAAATGTTGTGATTGTGTTAAGATTGGTAATAATGGTAATGAATAAATAAAGATTTGATATGATTGGATTTGGTGTTCCATGTGTGAATTCTTGCATGAGAATGATTTGGTAGTGAAATGTGTTATACTAGATGAATTTAGATGTTAAAGTATATGTTTAAATGATTGTTGATAATGCTATGATGATTTGGAATTTGACTATATGAATATTTGATAATTAATGCTAAGGTTCTTGTGAAATTTAATGAGTTGGTATTGATGATATGTAAAGGTGAATTGATGTTGTTATGAACGAAATTGATTAATTGAGTTGATGTTTGGTTTTCCAAGAAACTATTACCGTGAAAAGAAAATGAATGAGCTATGGGTTATGAGTTGTAGCCTTTGTGGCTAACTCGGATTGTGAATAAGTGCGATAACCACTTGGAATGATGTTGGAGTGCGATAACCACTCCCAAAATTAAACAAACGTTCTTGGAGTATGAAAACTCCCCGAAGTATGAAAACTTTGGTACTTTGCACAATTGAGATTGGAGTAATAGTGATTTCAAAAAACATTTATTTGACTAACTATGTTTATTTATGTTATGTTGAAGGGAAATATTGCTGACTCTAATGATTGTTTTAATATATTTGTTGTTATAGTTGTGTTGGGGTTATATTGATTTGATTGAGTAGATGTGTTTGCGAATATTTGAGTGATACGTATTATTTGGTTGATAAAGTTGAGTAATGAGTTATTTGATATGAAAGAGTTCATGTAGTCAGAAATCATGATTGATTTGTTGGGTTGAATGATATGGTTGAGTTATGAGTTTGCTTGATATTAATGAGTTCTTGTGTTATGAAAAGTATGAATGACTTGATCTGTTTATTTAATATGGATGAGTCGAGAGTGTGGTTGATAGGAATGAGTTGTATGTTAATAGTGTGTTAATGATATATGTTTAGTATGATAGAAATATTTGTATGAAGAACTATGTAGTATGTTTTGTGCTTGAATGATTGAATAAGGAAACAGAAATGTATGGTAAGCTCTTTATTTAACTTTTTAAGTTGAAGGCTTACCCTCTTCAAATCTTTCCAAGAATAAGAAAAGAAGATCATTGTGGAGTGGCACGTGCATTAGAGTCTAAAGGAGGCCAACGGTAAATGTGCGTCATATGCATGACATGGTTGGATTGTGATGTTTATGGTTTAAGATACTATTTTGTTGTGTTTTATGAGCCTTGAGCTCATATGGATGATATGAATATTCTTGGATGTATTGTAATGAATATGTGGTTTTGATTAAGATTGAGATATGTTAATTTGTATATTTGTTTGTTAGAACTTGTATTTGTGTTTATGTTGGGGTTTTGTTTATGTTTGATGTTGTTATTATGAGGTTATAATGTGTTTTTGAAGTGTTAGAATGTTGTGTAGATGGGTAGAGTTGAGTTGGTTGTTGTTGGATTGTATTTGGTATTAAAAAATGAGATTTTTGGTGCTCACAGGTGAAAAGTCGACCGACTTTAATTTTTGGAAGTCGGAGTTGATTTTTTGGAGAAAAAGTCGAGCGACTTTTTCAGTTTTTCCTAAACAACTTCAAAATTGCATAACTTTCTCATACGAACTCCATTTTTAACGCTCTTTATACCATTTTAAAGCTTGTTTCAAGTATTTTTTTATAATGAAAAATATTTAGTATTTTAAAATTTTAATCATGATAAATTATGAAAAAAGTATTTGCATATATTTATTAAAGTGAGGTTTCACACCGATACTGTTGTTCCTTTTTTTGCTACTTTGGTTTCTAACAATAGGGTTTTTCATGAGCTTTTTAAGGAGTTTCTTGGGTTTATGAATGTCTCATATTATGGGTATGCCATTGCTTGCAATAAAGTTGAAAGATTATGTGCAAATAAACCATCAACTATTAGGATTCAAATTGAGCAATATGCTAGATACTTTATTCTCTTCTTTATGGGATCTATGCTTTTTCCTCAGGGAAAGCAAGCTTGTCACATAACTTTGGTCTCTGCACTCTGAAATTTGGATGAGTGTAGCAATTATAACTGGGCCTCAACAATTTTGGCTCATTCTTTCACTTCTTTCGACAATGTTTGTCAAGGCAGAGGAAACTTCAGTGGTTGCTCTATTCTCTTTGAGGTAACTTCTTTATTCTTGCTATTTTTTTAGCATTTTGTGGATCCTAACTTACTTACAAATCTCGACATATAAGATGTGACTGGTACACATGCCTGAGATCAATCTTACTCCCGGATTTCCAAGAGTGAGGGACTGGATTGCTTATCACGGTACCGTTGTGCATGACTTGATTCTTCAGAGAATACATATCAATAACCTGACCTTTGATGATATAAATAGAAAACAAGCAAGCTTTGAGTTAGTAATAATTAAAATTGAAATGACTTAGAATACTTACCTGATAATATAAATTGATTTTGCAGCTTGAGCCGAATCATTGGTGTGCGAAAGAGAAGCATTAGACTCAGGCTATGAAGGATGCCAAAGCAGCAGCTGAGAGGAGGATTTTGATGGTAGGACCTCAGCACATGGCCTTCTTTTTAGGTGAGAGATTTTATAGATGGACTAGATGGCCTTCCGAACGCTACATACCTTGTTCTCCACCTCGAGAGAGGTTATGGGCTGATTCTCTCAGGGATGATATACTTGCTCGTTATTTGAAGGGTTTTCCTATCAGAAGATTTATTGATAGAAACACTCTTGGGTACTATCATGAGTTTCTTCCTCAACTCATAGGCGTTATTGATCCAATTGTTATCATTGTAAGTATATCTGAACTTAATGTGTTATTTCAACTTCCTTTTTCTTTTTACTAAACTAATGTCCTTTAGATGCATGCTGGAGAATCTTCGAGCAGTGCAGCAGCTCAGAGTGGAGCTGGAGATGAGCCTATATTTCCTCAGAATAACATTTGTCTGACTGGAATGTTTACCATAGTTGGTTCATTAGCAGTACCTATGCCTCAGATGCCTTATTAACCGGTGCATATGGTCCCTGGTTCATTTACACCTTACTATCTAGCTTATTCTTTTGTGGATGAGAGAGGATATGCACAACATCAGCCTATTTTGATGAAGCATAGTTATCAGACTATTTTCTATCCTGCCAAGACTACTTATGTAAGGATTTTCTTGATTTTTTGTTTAATCAGATCTTTGTAGAAAACTTTTGATTGAATGAACCCAATCATGTAGGTGTCTCGAGACTTGGCCAGAGTAGCAGACAAATATGCTTATTCTTTCACAATGGAGATGGGCAGGATGCGCTCTCATCATGAGGTAATTTTCTTAACCTGTTACTATAACAACAACATATATATATACAAATGTGAATGTATGCATGATTGGTTAGTCATAAAAACTTGCTTCTTCAACACATTTGCAGGAGGAGATAAGAAATGCTCATCAAGAGACACATCACTTTAAAGCTTTAAGGAATCAAGTTGTGAGTGAGATAGATCACATGGCTCAGACTATAGAGACTTTGAGGAGATGCATGAGTCATGCAGGGATCGACACTAGTTCCCAGACCATCAAAGAAAATGAAGACAACCCTTAGACTTTAGGCTTTATTTATGTGATGGATGAGAAGACTTAGTTTTTAAAATTTTATGAATGTTTATGTTTATTTTATGAATTTGTGGATGGATAATTATAAATAATGATGAATATTTTCATTATGACTACTATTAAAAATGAATCATGAATGCTATTTTTAAATATACAATCGACCAATTTGAGCTTTTAAGCGACTTTTACCAAAAAATTCTAAAATAAAGAACAAAATTGTGCCTTCCAAAGCTAGAGGGCTACGCGGCCCGATAGGGTGCATGGTACAGGGCCACACCACCCTATACGTAAAGGAAATATATGCATTTTTCCTTTTACGCACATGTGCGGCCTTCTAGTTATTTTCTTGATTTTTTCGCCATTTTTGACTACTTCTTGCATTCAACATGTCTTTAGCCTTCCATACTCAACTAAGGCAAGTTACAATTCCCCTAAAACGCAGTGACTGGGCCAGACTGAAGAAATACAAGATTTTGAGTTTGAGATGCTTGCTACTTGTAGACCTGAATCCTGCTTTTCTACGTGCTATAACTGAATACTGGGACTCTGATGATCATGTTTTCTATTTTGGTACCTTTGAATTATGTCCTTTATATGAAGAGTTTTCTGCTATTACGGATACCATCCCTAATTCAAATGACAACCTGGCTGCGGAAAGACCTGATCTTCCTAGGCCTGATTTTATGGTTCAATTGCTAGGATTTCCTCTAGGAGAATGTGCTGCTTTGTTGAGAAGAGAGAGAATTCCTCTGGATGACTTCTTGAGAGTTATGAGAATGAAACCCTCTAAGGATCTTCATTGGCTGGGGATGATAGTCTTTTGCTTATTATCCATTACCTTTTGGTTTCTCCTGATGTAGATGGTGATATCAGAACTTTGACTATCATAAAGCAATTAGAGAACAAAGCTACTCCCTTTCCACTGATTGTTGCTGAAACCATTATTGGACTTGACAAGTTTCGTCTGGGGATGACTTCTCGCTTTTCAGGAAGCCCCCTGCTTCTACAAGTAACCTTCTCATTTATTTCAAAATTAATTTCATGACGCATATACCTTAAATACTTGCAACTTTGCAGATCTAGCTGATGGAGAAATTCAAACTATTAGCAACCCCATAAATTGGAGTGTATGATGCTACCCAACATACTAGGCGAGCTCAGACTGAAAAGTGGAGAAGCAACCCGACAGAAGTTGATTGGTGGAAATGGCTACGTGGATATGTTAAGATTGACATTAACTATGCTTGTTCTTAGTGGAAAATACCAGTTATCACCATAAAACTTCATGCTAATTGTGTGGCACTTCCTGGGCTAAGAGAAGGCACATTTTACTTTCCTAGTAGGCTTCAGAGACAGTTTTACCGGAAACAGCTTATTCCACCTCTTTTACCTAAATTTACTGGAGGAAAGTTTTTAGAGGTATTCTTAGCTCATGCTGCTGACAGTTAGCCTCAGAAAACAGAAATACATATTGTCAAAGGTCCTGCTGATACCCAGACGAGCACCTTCTTCAAGAATTGGGTTTCTCATATGAGCAAGATGGTTGTAACAAACAACAAGTTGGAGCGGACCTGCCAGATGTATTATTAGCAGTTTGACCAAGAGTGATGCACCTATTTTACCTCTATCATCTTATGCTTTTATTTAGACCGTATGCAAATGACTGAATAACTTATGCTTGATTGAGTGAAAATAGTGACTTTATGCATTTTATGGATTATCATCATAAATAAGACCATTTTCATTAAATTGATATGTCAAAATCGATAAGATATACAGCCTTGCTTTAATATCACATATGGTGCCAACTATTCTCAAAGAGATTTTCTAGCTAGTTTCCCGATCTATCCTTTTATTTAACTGTGCTCTATTTTTTTCTAATTATGCTCTATCTTTTGCCTAAGCCGCCCTTTCAGATTTTCAACTTAGCGAGGTTTTTTATGATCTTTTTTTCATTCTTTTCTTTAAAAAGAGCCTTCCTTATATGTAGTACTTCTTAGAGCGATCCATGTTAATTGATTCTGTGAATTCATTGTTATATATGTCTGATAACTTTACAGCTTCTTTTGAGAATACTTTCGTAACCACATACGAACCTTCCCAGTTAGGCTTGAATTTTCCTTGCAGATCAAAGACAATAGGTCTACTTTGCTTTAAAACCAAATTCCCTATTTTGAATGTTCAGACTCTAACGCGTTTGTTCTAGACTGCATACTTCAGCTTCTTAGACCAGTCTCGATATGTCTCAATAGTTTTAGCCATAATCTTTTTCAGCACTTTGTTAGCCGCTTCAACTGCTCTATACTGATGTCATGTTCTACAACTCTGCTGATGGTATGAGACTTAGATCACCATGAATCTGACATTTATCACATTTCCTCACAAATGTTATGTAGTCTACTTCAATTGTTAACCAATAACATCCCATTTTGATGATCTTTTTAGCTAGAGATAGACCATTCATGTGAGCTCCACATTCTCCAAAATGTACTTCTTCCATTAACTGTTCAGTTTCAACTTTGTCTACACATCTAAGTAGTCTTCCGTCATAAGATCTTCTGTACAGTATCCCATCAAACAATATAAATTGTGCAACCAATTTTCTGATAATTACCCTGTTAGAGGATGAGACTTCCTCTAGATATTCCTGGTCTTGAAGATACTTTTGAATATCATAACTCTTACTGTGGCCATCATAATAAGTTCTTGTTTCTTCTCATAACAAGGATCTTTTGAGTATTACAACAACAAAGAATTAAATGTAGATCGTGCAGGACCTTCCTAAGCAACAACTAAACTTGCCAAAGCATCAACTATTTTGTTCTTTAACTGCTCAACATGAATGAAGTCATATTTTAAGAATTCCTTCATAACTTTTTTCAAATATTTTGCATACAGCTTTATCTTTTCATCTCTGACTTCTTATTCTTCAGAGTACTGATTAATTACTAGCATTGAGTCTCCAATTACTTCAATTTCTCTTATGCCCATCATCCTGGCCGATTCTAAACCGTAGATACAAGCTTCGTATTCTGCCATATTATTGGTGACAGAAAACTCTAACTTCTTTGACAGAGGAATAATTTATCCTTCTAGAGTAACTATGATAACTTTGATTCTAGCCCCACCTTTATTAGCAGCGCCAGCAAAATACATTCTCCAGCCTTGCACAGCCATTGACCTTGGATGTTCATCTGAAAATTCTAAACTCTATTCTTGATCATCGTCAATAGGTTGTTGAGCCAGGAATTCAACTACAGCTCTACCTTTGACTACCTTTTTAGTGACAAATCGTATATCAAATTCAGACAACAATATCAACCGTCGGGAAAGCTTTCCTCTTAGAGAAGGGGAATCATACAGATACTTCATAGGATCTTCTTTAGAGACTGCTAGTACTTGATGAGACTGATAATAGTGCCTTAACTTTTTAGTTTTCCATACTACTGCGGCACACAATTTATGGACTTGCTCATACTTGGCTTCATGAGATAAGAATTTCTTACTTAAGTAATACACAACTCATTCTACTTTGTCTTCTCCTTCTTGAGCAACCATATGTTGGTGATAATGCCTTAGGCCTATTATATTATGGATATATTTGTTATCTTTTATATTGCTTTTGAAATAATTATTATATTATTTTGTATGTTTAATAAATATAATAACATAAATGAATAATATTATTAATTATTCTAAATATCCATAATCGGTCATTATTATGGAATAATAATAAATTAAGATTAATATACATTTTATTTGATATTCATGAGTTAAATATGTGTATGAGATACAAATAAAATTCATATGTATTTGTAGAGACAAATATTGGATCGACCCATTGTGAGATTACTTCATGGATCAAGGTCATAAGTAATATCTCAAATAGTTATTTCATTAAATTTTTTGACCTGAAATTATTATAGTTGTCAACATAATAAATATCATGTTTTGATATAATCAAGCATTATCTTTAATCAGATAATTACAAAGGTTATCATTGAACATAATATAAATTATGAAGTGAGATATGAATAATTAAGATGGAATCCGTCCCTCTTTTATAAGAGAAATATTTTGGCCACTCAATGATTAAGACTGAAAAATGCATGGTCGTGCTCAAATTAATTGATGGAGATCAATTGAATTTATTTTATCAGTTTAATCAAAATCGAGAAACTAGAATTGATCGATATAAGGTTGACTTGATCCATGCCTTATATTCAATAATGATATTGTGAGACGAAAGGATTATGTTATAATATTATTAAAGTTGTCTCAAACTTTTCACTTAAATTGGGTAATTATAATGTTTTGCTAGAAGCAACTTATAATTTATGTACTCTAAATGAGATTTAAGTTTATTACCAACATTAAGTGAACCTATAGGGTCGCACACTTAGAACGAGTTAAAAACGGAAATTTATAATGTCCATGTGTTAATTTAAATTAATAAGGATAATTTTAAATGTAAAAAAATTATTTTAATTTAAAATAATAAAACTTATTTTAAAGTTAAAATAAATTATTTATTTATTTAAATTTGAAATTTAAATATTTTCGAAAGTGTTTAGGATTTTAATTTAAATTCAAATTAGAGTTGGATTAAACAAAGAATCTATATTTGATAAGGATTTCTTATTTTATGGCTAGATAACAGAATTTTAATGTGATTAGAATTAATTTTTCATGGCTGGAAATAGAGATTTATTGTGATTAAAATTGCTTTTTATGGCTGGAAAAAGAGTTCTAATACGATTAGAATTCATCCTTTTATCTGTATAAATAAAATATGTTTTATGGAAAAATTAAAACTCAAACTACGTCATTATTTTATTTTTTTAAGAATTAACAAATTATGATCATAAACTTTAAAAATAAAAACACATGAGGGATGAGTTGAATTTTTGGAGAAAAATTCAAAAGTGCTAGGACACATTATTCTAACATAAATCCGTTCATGTGGATACTTGCAGAGGGTGGTTGTCGAAAGGGCAACACCTAAACAAGATGATTTTTGTTTGTGGTCTTCTCCAATTATTGAGGTAATAATTCGAATCTTCCTTCGATTTATATGAAACCATGAATCATTGACGGGTTGTAGTTTCTTCGTGCGCGATTTACTTTAATTTTTGAAATTAAAAATGCGCACTAAAACCCAACACCATAGCCCCACAGAGGTTTCTTCAATTGCGAATTACAAAATCAGAGGCTTTTCAAGCCTTGGTGGTTGAAGCATTAGAGGATGAATCAAGTATTCCTTGATCTTCTCAAAAGTAATCTGGCATTGTTCGTTCCAAACTATCGGTTGATCCTTCTTTAATAATTTGAATATCTGTTCACAAATAGAAGTGAGCTTGGCTATGAATCTGCTGATGTATTGCAATCTTTCCAAAAATCCCCTAACTTCTTTTTTAGTTGACGGGGCAAGCACTGCTTGAATGGCTTTTATCTTATATGAATCTATCTTTATTCCTCTCTGACTAACTATATGATCCAACATCTTTCCTGAAGTCACACTAAATACACACTTCTTTGGATTCAAGTGCAAATTATACTTTCTGATCCTAGTTAAGAACTTGTTTAGAGCATCAACGGGTGTCTGATTTCACCATATTTTGAGAGGGTTGACATTGGGGACTTATATGGTAGTGAAAACTCGGAGGAGGACTTCTATATAAGTAAGGATGAGGAACTAGAATGTGTTAGTGAGTGCTTTGATGTGTCTAAGGTCTCTAATGAGTTGTATGATGATCATAAGGGCTCAAATGGTTGATATTTACAATGATGGCAGAAACAATGCAGATGGAGTTAATGATAATAGTGTGAACAATGAGAATGAGGGTGGAAACAATGAGAGAGATGATAGTGAGAGAGAGGATGATGATGAAACCAATGAAGAGTCTGAAAGTGATAAGGTAAAAGATGGGTGTACTGGTGGGCATCTAGACAATGGTGAAAAATTGACCAAGAAAGACCTTGAAGAATTCAAAGAACTAGCAGAAAAAATGATGAACTCGAGAGTCTAAGAGGGTCTGATGAGGAGACAGAAACTTTTTATCCTAAGTTTAATGGGCATAAGGGATATGACTGTTCTAAAATCTACGTAGGTCTGAAATTTACAATGAGGAGGGCATTGAGAGAGTGGGCAATCAAGAGGGGTTATCACTATGACTTAATTAACAACACTAGGAAAAGGGTAACAACAAAATGCCCTAATACTAAGTTAAACTATTTTTTCCACATACACGCATCAAAATATAAAGGTTCTAATACTTTTCAAATAAAGATATATCAATCAGATCATGAATGTTTAAGGGAGTTCAAGAATTCTTTAGTCACTAGTAAGTTCTTAACAACCAAATTCCTCGAGGATATTAGAAAGAATCTGAATTGGGAGGTTAAAGCAATGCATCAGATACTGTAGAGGAAACTGAGTGTTGCAGTATTTATATCACTGTGCTACAAAGCCAAAAGAATAGCAGAACATATCATAGAGGGCACTATTAAGGAGTAGTACCAGAGGTTAAGGGATTATGAATCTATAATTTGGGTTAATATGGAAGGAAGTCTGGTCACAATTACAACTGAAAAAGACACAATACATTCAGAGGTAGAAGAAGATGGAGTAGTTATCAAGTTACCTAAGGAAATATTTGTGTTGAAGTAAGTAAATTAAGTTGAACTTGTATATTTGATGCAAGTTGTGAATTTTTACTATCTTTAATATTTACCTGGTTTCACATGCACAAGTAGATGTATGTGAGGCTTGCACTGATGAAACAAGAATTTGTTACTGGTATTATGCCATTAATTTTGGTACCCAAACGGTCGCTAATTAGTGACCAAATTACTTCGGTCGTTAGTTGGTTGCTAATACTGTAAATTTTATTAGTGTCATTTTTAGTATAATCACCCACAGAATTGACATTAATATTGGCTGGTGGAGGAATATTTTGATATTTAGGCAATGGATTCTTTCCAACATTAGGCTTTCCTTTTTCTAGATTCTTGACAGTGCCATTATCAATTAAGTCTTGAACCCTATTTCTAAAAGTGCAAAAATTATCAGTAAGATAAGTGAAGGATTGGTGAAAGGCACAAAAAGTTGACAAATCAGCGTCAAGTAAAAAATTCACCGGTTCTTTAATAGGAGCCAGTAGACCTTCTCGCTTCAGTTTAGAGAAAATCTTAGATAAAGACATGCCCAGATCAGAATATTTCCTTAGAGTATTAACAGCAAAGACATTGGAGACGTTTTTAAATTGACCAGCAGAATTTGATCCAGGACTAGCACTCGAAATAGTATACCCTATATTCCTTCTGTATGAACCAAAAAAAACTATTTTTCTTATTCTGCTCATATTTCTCAACCTTAGTAGCCATATCACAAACACTCTAATAATTCGTGAATGTAGCATATTTCATCGCTTCAACAAATGGATGTAAACAACCAGCAACCAGATTATTAATCATATCCTCATCCGAAGGCTTTTGTTTCACCATACTAGCCTTGTTCTGCCATCTAAGATAATAATTAGCAAAAGTTTTGTTCGATTTTTGTTTCAACAGTTCCAAATCAACCAATTTAACTTCCACTTTACTGATAAAATCATACCTCTTAACAAATGCTTGCACTAGAACATTCCTATCCTTTTAACATTCTAGGGCAATGCATGATACCATTCAACAATAGTTCCATCGAGAGTATAAACAAATAAACTAGCCACCACAGCCTTAGGCATGCGTTGAGGCACCATCAGTGAGAGAAAGTGTTGAGCATGAATTATAGGATTCCATGTACCATCATACTTCTTCATTTTTAGCATTTTAAAATCCGTCGGGAGTTGAAAGACCCATGGATGAGAAAATTATCATAGTTGAGATAGAAATCCAGATCCTTGTCAATTACAACTTCTTGCAACTTAGTTATTCTACTCTCCAGATTTTTCTTCCATTCATCATCATCATTATCATCCAAATCAATCAAAGGGCTTAAATTGCTCTTGGGTAAATAGTTTTAGCACTTCCCCATGTTCATTGTCAACCTTAAAATTTTCGGGTATGTCTACCTTTTGTTTTCCCTTATCCAAAGTAGCTTGGGCATGTAGAAAAGCAGCTTGAAATTTGGTCATAAAATCATCAGAAAGGATCACTTCGTCAATAGCATTTTTTATGGACCCAGAGTTCTTTGCTTCAGTAGTCATGCTGGTTGAAATTGGTGAGTATTGGGTTATATGTGTGGCTTGAGGTGAATTTCGAGGTGAAGATGTTGATGTAGAATATGGGGTTGCAAGTGGTGTTTGAAATGGTGTACCTGGATAAGAATTGAGTTGACCGGCAGGACCAGGTTCTTAACTCCAACAAAACTTCGGATGATCCTTAGCTATCTTATCTTACCTTTGGAAGGAACTTGAATGCGTCAGAAGAAGCAAGTGTATGCATAATGCAAGTGATATGTAGTGCAAAAAATAAGTTGCAGAAAGGTAAACTCAAACAACCTCCCTTCCAACCTTATAACTCCACTTGGTCAAAGGTCTTAATTCAAAGTCACGAGTGATAATGAATTCGAATCTCATAAAGCAATCTGCAAGGGGTTATGCCACAAAATTTCAAAGGATAAAGAAGAAAATTTTCATGAAAGGGACAAAACAACAACTATTATATTAAACTTAAAACAAAAGGTTCAACAGAAAATATAGGCTTTAAAAAGTGCGTACAACGCAAGCCTTATTGAAAATAGGAGAAAAAACATAGTAGTAATAACTACGAATTTTTTTAGAGAAAACGAGACATAGTCCAATCCTTTCCTCTTTTTCAAATTTTCACCTTCTTGTTGGCATTGAGACGGTAGATTTTGGCCCTTTTCTCAAGATGACGGTAGAGGCAGAATTTGATAACCTCTCAAGTGCAACTTCTTGCAAAGCCCATTCAGCATCTAGTAACCAACCTAAAGTAGCTCCCGCGAGTTTGAAAGTAACAAGTCTTTCAAAGCATCCTTAGGTAACTTTGTAGCAGCAACAAGTCTTTCAAATCTTTTTAGGATCGCCATCACCATTAAATTTGGACATCAATAAAAAGGCATGGCTTCGTTTCCTTTCAGCATATTTGCATCATTCTAGAGAAAGTTCAACCTTACTTGAAGAGCCCTGACAACCTCACCAACACCTTGATCAATTAGCTCTTGTACCTTGTCTAGTAAAGCTAAACAGTTATTGTTGTGGTGGTCGTACTTACAGTGTTATTCACAGAATTCAGGGTGGTTTCCAACAGAGGTTTTGATAGATTTCTTGTCAATATGTTTCATCTCCATCAGATGAAAAATATGAGAGGGTGGGGTACTGTTGGTGATAGTGCCCTAGGCCTATTATTTTATGGACACATTTTGTTATCTTTTGGATTTCTCTATGAAATAATTATTATATTATTTTTCATGTTTAATTAATATAATAATAATATCCATGAATAATGTATATTGATT
>CANXYA011352973.1:0-10158 GCA_948193465.1 Acalypha hispida
TTATTAAATTAACACGGAGTTAGTATTTAATTTGTAGGATATATTTAATTCAAGTGTATGGTAGTGTAAAAAAAATATTTGAGTTATTATGGTAGTAATCATGTTAAATTTAAATGAAATTCAACTTAAAAGATGCATAAAGTTAATTCAAGCTTTGTTGTTCAATTCATTTAGTATTTTTTATTAACTCATATAATTTTTTTAAAGGTATTAATTCATATAATTGCATTCAATATTATTTGTATTTCAATAAAATTTAATGATTTTTTTGGAATTGTTAAATTAATTGATAAAATTTACTTTATATTTTAATTAAACCTAGTGAAAGTTTAGATCCGACAATTTCTTAAAACAAGATTCTGTCTCAATCGGATTAAAATTCAGTTTATGAAATGGTAATAAAATTACTGCTTTGAAGAGTAATTTAGATCCCTGTCAATTATATAAAAAAAAGAAATGGCCATAAAATGCAAATTAATATTTATAATTTTTTTCTAATAGAGTACTATTTCAATATATTTGATATTTCGGATTAAATCATTCTAAATTTGTGATAATAATTTAAAAAATTACTAGAAATACGAAATGGATAGCATAATTTATATATCTAACGTCATATCTAGACTCAAACTCAAGATCTTAAACTCGTGAAGTCTCGGGTTTTTGGTGATTTCTAAATTCTAATTATGAATTAAGAATTAAGTTCAAAAAAATAATTATGAATTATGAAGAAAGTATAGGGTGTAATTTTTCAAAAACGATATATATAGGGAGAGATGTTGGGTTTTAGAAATGTTTTTATGCTTTCGATTGGCGGGGCAGAGAAAATCGTAACGGCACACACATCTAGGGGTGAGTATCGGTCTGGTCCGGTCGGTTCGGTTCCAAAAAATACAAAACTATCGATTTTTATTGAGTCTCGGTTCGGTTCGGTTGAAGAAAAAACTCGGTTTTCTCTGTTCGGTTTTTTATTATAGATTTTATTTTTTTTTTCAATTTTTTTAACAATAATTCAACAAAATATAATTAATTTCTTAACTTTTATATATATATATATATATATATATATATATATATCATCGAATTACATTTTTACATTAAATATATGTATACATTGTATTATTTATGAATTTTTATGCATATATATTACTAAAATTTTAAAAAAATATATATTTTTTATAAATAAAAGCAAACCGTCGATTTTTCGGTTCGGTTTTACAAAATGCAAAACCGGAACGAACCGGATTAGTAATCGATTTTGTCGGTTTCTGTTCAAACTGTTCGATTTCGGTCGGTTCAATCGATTCCGGTTCGGTTTTCACACCCCTATAACACACATCAAGCTGGACCCTCGGTGAAAGCAACTTCTCTTCTCCTCTTACACTAACCTAATATATTAAAGTCATTTTGCCTTGTTGCTTCTTCCACTATACCAAAATTCCTAAAATGACCCTCTGCAATTAATATAGTTGTCAAATTGTCCAAAACCGATCGCCGATCGAACAAAAAAACCGCGAAAATTAATATTAAAATATTATGTTATATAAGAGTGTTTTGGTTCGATTTCTTTTTTAATGTTAAAAATTAAACAACTTTCACTTCAATTGATCTTCATTTTAGAAAATTTATTTTATTTGATTTTAATAATTATATAAGGTTGATTAGTTTGTTCTGTTGCTGTTTTGAGCACTTTCTTTTTTTCTTTCGAGAAGTCTTCTGTTTGGTATGGTTTGAAATTGTTTTCTCCTAACATATTTTGTTAAAAATTTGTTTAAAATTAAATAAATGTAATTTGTAGAATTCCACAATTTATTAGTATAATTTTGTTTAGTATTTGGAATATGATTTAGAAGTTTGAACTTTTATCTTACAAATAACAATCAATTATTTGTGACTTTCGATTTTGCTAAACTTGCCTGTATTATTCTTGTATAACCCTTTTTTCTACCAAAGAAATTTTAAATTAACTAAATTAACCAATTTTTTTTACTTTTTATCATCAAAAATTCAAAATTATATATATAAAAAATCAATTCAATATTTAAACGAACTAACCGAACTCCTAAATGTACCGGCTTCTCATTTCAAGATTTTTTTTACCAAGAGGTATGCTTTTTTTGTTTTGTCTTGTGCTTTGGATTAGAATAAAATAGTGCCTATCACTGTTTTTCATCGATAGTTAATTGATCTTTTTCAAATTTCAACTTCTCTTTTACTTTTTGTTACCAGAAATTATTAGTAAAATAATAGTGTACATGACCGTCAAAATGCTAAATAATGCCTAAAAGCCTGTTAAAATCAACAGAAATTTAAATTCTCTTTGACCTTCAATTGTCATTTGAGACCAAACTTCAAAGATAAACAAAATATTGTTGCGATTTATTTATTTTGGAAAAAGATAATTATATAAATTGGAAAAAGATAATTATATAAATTGATGGTATATATTTCGATAAAATATATTTAAATAAACTTAATTCCGCCAAATTAGTACACATGAACGAAATAATACAGTAAATTCAAAAAAACGAAACAAAAGTTGCAACTCAAATTCGAAAACTCCCACCGTTGAAATTGTTGTGATCAGCAGTGATGTTAAGCTGCATACATATTTGTAGCTTTATTTGTCTCTATTGAATCTCAATTTTTTAATAAAAATCAATACAGTTTTTTTAATTTTTTTCTATAAAAATTAACATTTTACCGCACTTTACCGCTGATTCGTAAAATCAATAACTTCATCATTAAGCAAAAACTCATATCTTATTAGAGATAATATTCTGGTGATAAATATGATTGTCATCATTTGATTGATTTCTGAAAGAAAAATAATACTTTTATAATGTTTCCCGTTCTTGCCTGAAAGCATTTTATACTAAGTATTGTCCAAGGAAGTTGTAGATGTTTTAACAATTTTTGACCAAACTAAATATTAGATTTATTTAGGCCGTAAATCAACAGAGTTGCTTATAAACGTTTCGATGTTTCGCTCGTTTTGAAACTTGGTTTGAGCTGCTGTTGATTTAAATGAGTTAAATTTGAATACAAATGTTATGTTTAATAAATGAATCGAGTTGAACTTGCTCGGCTTATTAGCATTTATGAATAATTCGTTGTCATGTTTATGAAATGTTAATTTTAAAGTGTATAAGGTTATTTTTATTAAATTTATACATATATATAATTGAAGAAAAATTATTAAAAAATTTTATGTTACATTAATATTTTATGAAATATAAATATTTTATACAACTTTTTAAAACAAATATTATTTTTTAACTGTTTTTAAATAAATTATTAAAACTCGATTAAAGTACATAAACATTAAATAAAAATTCAATGTTCGACTTGGCCTCGTCTCGTATATAAACGAGTTAAGTTTGAACAACACAACTATCAAACTCGTTTATTAAACGAGCCTGATATAGACACCTAAAAACTCGACTCGACTCATTTTGTTTGCACTTTTATATTTAATAATATCTAAGAATATTTTGAATAAATTAAAAAAAAAACTCAAAGCCATATATAATACTAGTAGTTGATTGTAATACAAGAAATTATATGATAATTATATTTACTACGAACGTAATAATTGGGCGGTACCTCGTTAAAATGTAATCTATAATTGCATTATATTGAGCCATGAATGTGCACATTGTACCATGCAAAATTCGTTTTCTTTTGGCGTAAGTTATGTCTATTTTCTCCATTTCAATTCCTTTCTTTTGCTTCTAATCCAAAATTTAGTTCATATTTTAGTTTAATTAATTCCAAGTTAAATTTTAGTGATTTGGTGCATGATTGATAGATCTAAAACATTTATAGATCAGTTTTCGTATTTTCATTTAAAAAATTTCACGTTAGTTCAAAATTGAAAAAATCTCTCTCTAAATCTCGTAAGATTAATTTGTTTTTTTTAAGAATAAGTGGTTTTGTTTTTTAACAACATGAACAAGTAATAGGTTTAAAAGCTACGTAAAATGAAATTTAATAGATTTTTTATATATAGAAATTTGATTATGTAATCTAAAATGTTTGTAATAATTTCGATGGAGATTTGATAAAATTATAATATAAATTTTTATATTGAAAATTGAATATTACTATATTTTTAAAGACTCGGATTTGGTGATAATATTTAATTAATAATATGATCTTATTAAATACTTAATAATAAGTTTAATAGATTTATATTATAATCTCACTCTAACTCAAAACTTGAATTTGACCCTATATGTGGTTAATTAAATTTATCTACAATATAAGAAATTATTTTATTTTATTTTTGATAGGTAAAAATTATTTTATTTAAGTTGTCTAAAATATTACTTTTGAACTATTTCTGAATTATTATTGATTTTTTTTTAAATGTAATATATAATAAAAACCTACAAACTGTGACTGAAACGGTTTTTTTCACAATCAAGACTACGACACAAAGATAAAGAACCAAAGTTACTAAGAAAGATTAATTGCAAGAGAACTATCTATCTAATAAAATAAAATGTAAATTCCTTTGAACTTCAGTACCAAGAAATTTTTAAAAACTGATTTATAATGAAACACGGAATCTAGTACAATACGAAACATGATAGGCTCAATCGAAGAGAGAAACTGATGAAAGACTCTTTCATTCCTTAGCTTCCATACATTCCACAATATGTTTAGACCCAAAATACGTAATTGTATATCTGTGATGTTTATATAGCTCAAACCAACTTGTAATGCAGCAGGACACATAATTATTATCGATGCTTCTATTATATATATAGATTGTGTTCAACTCTAGTTGAATTATAAATTCACAATTTGTCTTTACCGGTTGATTATGATATTTGATTATTTTTTGAAACAATTAGAGTATTTTATAGGAAAAATGAATGTTATTTAAATGGTAAGATTTATTGTCCATACAAAAATAAAGAGAGTTGTGAATATTTTTGTTCCTCAATATTTAAAAACCAAACAATAGGAAAAGGAAAAAGACTACAAGACAAATTAAAAAAAAAAAGTAAAAAACTTTAAAAAAAATGAAGAGAATTTACAGGACAAATCTTTATAAAAATGGTATACAGAAATATTAAATAATTTTTGAAAGAGAAAATGATGCCAGTTGGACTGTCAAGCAAATTCCCCAAATCTTTCAACAAGACAAACCAAGTAATTACCAAAACATAAGTCAACAAATAAATAAAATCACGCGATCCTTTTTACCGTTTGACTACGCGCTAAAGAAAGGGTTGTAAGATTGAACTGAGTTGGTCCATTCGACTAAAAAAAATACAGTTCTTTCTCTGAAATTAATAGTTCAATTTGAAGCTTTAAAAAAAAATTATAGATACTTTTAGAAATTAGAATTACTGTATTTAAGGGTGAAATGCTTATTACTGTATTTAAGGGTGAAATGCTTTAAAATGCGACGGTAATATTTTGCGATTATTAGAATTACTGTATTTAAGGGTGAAATGCTTTAAAATGCGACGGTAATATTTTGCGATTAACTTATAATGATTTTAACATGTTTGATGTAAATATTTGTAAAAGTTACAAATGTCCACGCCACAATGACATTGTTCAAGTCGTAAAATTATCTGTGTAACTCTTTAAAGTTTGAGTGTGATTTGAAAATTTTTCCAGTGAATTATGTTATCATAAAACAAATAATAATAATACTCAATAAAAATATGGTTCGTAACAAATATTTTAACACGATTGCATTTCAGTTCGATCTAAAATCATAATTTTTATCTAGTAGTTTATATGCATTACAGTACATGTAAGAACACGGACATGAAAAATTACTACACGGAGGTATTACAAAGTCTATACGATTGTGTTCTCTCTTTAATTTCTCACAAATGGTTTCGTAACTTTCCAATGTTCATGACTTTTTCATATTCAGATTTTAACATATTTTATACAAATTTAAAGCTGATTTTTATGTACTTTGTGTTAATCTAATTGTTGTACGTTAGTATATCTGTAATATTTTATTGATTATTTGCCCGAATTCAAAGGTGTGACTCAAAATTTACTTTTTTTTATAGGTACAAAATTTACTTTTCACTACATTAAAACTTTATTAGACATTACTATTCAATAATAATAATAATAATAACTTTATTTTCGCGCTTTAAATAATTAGATTATAACTAAATCAATTTTTATCTAACATATGTAAAACTATTACTATATGTTTCACTTGTGCGGTTTTGGTTGTGATTTTATCTACAATACCAGCGTGAGTAAAAAATATAACTAAATCATATCTAACATGTCTAAAGCTATCGCCATGTATTTTTCTTGTGGAACTTGATCGCGATTTTAGTTACAATGTCGGCATAAATAGGAATTTTCAAATAATTTTTTAAAAAATTGATCCATGAGAAACAAAAAAGTAAGGTCTAATGTCATAAACTGTTCAAGAAAATTTGATCCATGCCAAACAAAAAAGTAAGGTCGAAACTGAAGACTTGTAAGCAATTTTTCTCACTTTATTTTTCACCTTGCAAGTGAAAGAATTTGTTGAAAATTTGGTGAGTACGAATCAATCCGAAATCAATACATAATTCAAGTCATGTATAAATTTGTGTAAGAGTACTTTACAAAGAGAGTGATGTTTCTCCTATTTTCTTATTGTTTATTATAACTTGGCTCATTCACCTATAAATTATTTAACAAAAAATTATTCATTTTATTGTCCTTACCTTATATTATCATCCGTTTCCGTATATAAGACTTATCGGTAATTAAAATTCTATCTTAAACTAGTTTTGGATTCATATTTTATAGTCAATTTATTGGTTAATATTCTATAATTTTATATAAAAAGCTATTGAACATTTTATAAATTTAATTCAAACCGAAATTAATGATAAAAATTGGTAAAGATGTTTTAATAAAATTCTTATGATAGCGTTTGAATTTAAAAAAATTTATTTGTAAATGTCATACTTGTATCGGGTTTTTTTTTTCGCTAGAAAGTTTAGACATGAAGAAGTGTTTTCATGTAGTAGAATTCATATGATAGCTAAAACATATTAAAAATTTTAGGTGGTAAATCTCTAAATCAACAATTACTAGGGAAATTACATTAATATGAGATTTGTTGAATTTAAATATTTTTTAAGACTTAATACGAGTTTTGATAGTTAAATCATAGACACTTTTAACTCTTTGGGTCACGACATTAAACAAAATGTAACTATTTAGACGGTAAATTTAAAATCAATTACTAATGGAAAAAAATGTAGAAAATAAAAAATAAAAATATACGGTTCATTATATTTACTTTATGAAAGCTTTAGATTATACCAACATATTGATATCACTAAAAAGTACTATAGTATTACAAATTAGAAATATATTATTATTAACATTACCTCCATCATTTATTATTAAACGTATCGTGATCAAACTATCAACCGTAAAACCACACGATAAATAGCCTAAATTTTACTCCGAAAATTCGAAACTAAAACTTAAGTCAATTAAATAAGTATGTAACATTAATAATAATATTAATGATTAATCAAATTGTTGTCTTTTATTGTTTGTACTTGTATTCTCAAGCTAATTCCAAACAAAGGAGTTATAAAATAAAATTATCATTTGACTACAATTTTTTTTATCTCAAATGGAGAAATATAATAAGTACCATGTACATTGACAATTTTAATAATAGTAAAACCAAAATTAATTCTTGTCCTCAATGTATGTCTTGTTTAACATTTTATCTCAAGGTGAATCTTTCTTTAATTAATTACTATAATATTTCTTAATTCGCTATCTAATCAATTAGGTCAAATTTTCATGAAAATTTGTTTAAAATTGCACTAGACTAGGGCCTTGCTTCAAATCAACTAATAGTGTTAAAATGTTAATTTCTATTTTATAGTTAAGAAATTCATTTATCATTGGATGACCCACAACTTGATAATATTTTTAATGTCGAAACGGGAAGCCGATCGCTTGGCTAATCAACTCCGATTCAGTCGGTTCAGCCAATCCATTTCGACTTACAAATAGAAAAAATTATAACAAAAATTAGAAATAATTAAATAAAAAAATTACAAAATAAGAGTTGAATTATTATTATAATTTAATTTTAAAAAAAGATTATTTTTGAAAATTGGTATGGTTAAACCGGTTCAACTTATTCTATGAAATTGATTTTTTGTTTTATTTTTCAGACTAAATCAACCACAAGTTATTGATTGTTTTGATTGGACCGGTCAAGACTCATTAGCGAATCCACAACAAAATCTCAACGGGACAAATTTATAGTATAACATACCAAATAAAAGTAAGAATATTGTATAAGAGATTAATCGGTGGGAATAAAATTTTATATTTTAAAATAAAAATTTAAAAGATCAAATTGAATTTCATTAGAAATTTGAGAGTCAATGGATCGTTAACCCACAATGTTATGTGTGGCTTCGCCACCGGACTGGTTGCTTCATTTTGATTTTATAAAATGACAGATTGATCGTAAACTTCACTTAAAAATTCTAAATTTATTTATTTTGACGAACCTCGCTATTTTTGTATATATTTATTTTATTACTATGCTTTTCAAACAGAAAAAATCAAACTTTGTCGTCAATGTATGTCTTGTTTTACATTTAATCTCGAGGTGAATCTTCGTTTTATTACTCTAATATTTCTTAAATTACTATCTAATCAATTAGGTAAAAATTTCTCTTTTCTAGTACAATTATCACATGAAAACTTGTTAAAAATTGAAGTAGACAAAAATGGTTTATTGAAAATTACGAAATTAACAAGAAGAAAAATCCAAAAATTCATCTTCTAGACATAAGGCAAATTCCAAAATAATGAAATTTATATAGACAAAAGTTGGTATTCTAATTTGTTAGGTTGCATTTGGATCTGTTATATTTCTTGTATGATTGACAGGAGTTGTTGCTGCAGTTACCTCACTTGTGGTAAAATAGTTTCCTTAATTTATTTCTATAAATTATCCATTTTAATGTATTAATTATATGAAAAATTAGAACAAAATTTGAAACGTTTCGTTATTAATCTCCAGTAACTAGTGGAAAGAAAAAATCTCTATTCAACAGGACTTTTTCCTATACCTATGAATTCCATTGGACCAGAAATGAAACAATCTCTCAATTGAAAGACTTCCTCTCGTCTACTTATCCCTTTGCTCTTCCTTTGGTTCGTAGATTCATTGTGCATTTGTTTATCTCGTCGTGATCGAATGAGAATAGATAAGAGACTTGTGGGTCGAGCTATTTTTCCGTAGGACCTTTCCTACAGTATCTTCACCGCAATAGAGTTTAATACGAACTTTCTGTTCAATTTTCTTGTCTTTGATTTAATAAGTTGAGATTTGAACTCTCATTTTATAGTGTAGATAAACCCGAAGTAAAATTTATCGGTTTATATAGAATATTGTTTCTGATTTTGCTACTCTTTTCCGATTTTCTAACTTAGCCGTCTAAGTGAGCATATTAGGCAGCCATAATTACTTCATTTTAACCGTCTTTTATTATGAACTATCTTATAAGAACATAAATTTACCGTTCTAACCTCATGTAATTCCGACCACATTCCGGTCAACTAACAACTCTGATTCTCCTAACTCGGAAATAGGTGACTTCCTCATCAGTAAAACTTAAAATATTCAATTAAAAATTAATTTATAAATTAATCATTAACAGACACATTAGAAATTATCCAAAATTTAATCAGTATTACATTTTTTTTAGGGTTGTTTAATTACAGTAGCATGCAAGCATTACATTAGTAGTGGCAATGTAAAAAATTTAACACTGTGTATTAGATTAGTGGAATAAATAGCATTGGATTAGTAGTACAATCTTTGTTAAGCAAATCAAATCAAACTTTTCTATGTCCAAGATTTAATTTGTCAATCACTAAATGGAAAATTTCCACTTTCTGAAATATTTTTTTTTTAAAAAAAGGCATTAAAAAAAGACAGATCCCCACTAAACAAAATCTATGAACTGTTTTAAAAAGATGGTGGCACATCAAAAACATTAGTCAACATTTGTTTTATCATTATTATTATTACAATTTTCAAGTGAAATAGGAGGGAATTAGGTAATTAATTAGTGTTATGCCAAGTTCTTAACAAATCGTTACAAGAATTTTAACAAT
>CANXYA011359979.1:0-11772 GCA_948193465.1 Acalypha hispida
GTGCAAATTGGATCGCATCTTCCCTCCCAGCTTCTTCGATTCCGTGGAACATCTACCTGTACATTTACGATTCGAGGCTATGTTGGTTGGACCTATTCATTACAGATGGATGTATCTATTTGAGAGGTAAATACAATGTTAAGTGATTATTTACGTAATTCGTACGCTGACATGTAAGCTTTCTAATTGTCATTTGTTGTTGCATTCAGATACTTAGGCAGGCTTAAGAAAAAGGTAAAAAACAAGAGCCAAGTTGAGGCTTCCATCGTTAATTCATACTTAATGGAATAAGCAGCAAAGTTTGCTTCTTTTTACTTCGAGGATGATGGCCCTTCATTGACCAGGCGAGTTCATCGAAATGACGTTGCGTTTGACGACGATCAAGGTGATGATGTTGATCGCTTGTCAATATTCAATTCTGCTGGTAGACCAATTGGTCAGCAGTGAACCCGGTATCTCCTGGGCAAAGTGTATCAGGCTGCACATGCTTATGTGCTGTTAATTTGTCTTGAAATGGAGGAATACATCAAGTAAAAATTTTCGGACTAATCAATAAGAATTCATACTTTACATCTCTTCAAGTACTAGCGTTAAAGCATACTTATGGCTTTGAACATGATATATCTTGGGGCTTTACGCACAATTTATCCTACAATCTCAGACGCAGAGATCGATGTGAAGTTGGATAAAGAATTTCCTCGATGGTTTAAAAAATATGTAAATACACATTAACACTGTGTATGTTTATTTTCAAATGAGGTGTTGTGCATTAGTAATGTTCTTTCTCTATGTAAGTGCATGACCCTGTTGCACCGTTTGCTACTACAGATGTTGTGCCATCTTCTTCATCTTTTTCTATTAATGGGAAGACACTTTGTTGGTCGGATGCCAACGACAAGTAAGTTAATTCCAACTTTAATTTACAATCTACTTTTTTTAAAAAATTGTAATTGTATGACTAATCTTTTAATGTTCCGTGCAGGAAATTGGTTCCGACACAACAGACCTCCAAGGGTATTACAAACTACTTCGAGAGGAAGCAGTTCGTGGAAGGATACACCTGGGGAAAACTTAATAAGGAACAAATTGATCTCTACATCGAAGAATTTTTGGTAATATTTTAGTAACTTCTTTTTTGGGTTTTAATTAACTTTCATTTTTTTGAACCTAACTTTTTATTTCTTTTTTATAGAAAAAAATGGCGATGGTCTGTCCCCGATGCCAAGTTTAGGAGGACGTGGGAGTACCAGGCTGCTAGCCGGTACTCTAACTTCCTCTATAACTTGAGGGCTCGAAGGACAAAGAAGGTGGTAGTCCAAGCCGATATTTTGCAGGCTTAGGAAGCGGAGTGGGCGAAGGCTGAGTTCCAAAGTCGTTCGTCCACCGCTAAAAGGAACCGGCTGAGTGAGCCATCAGGTCATGGTACAGGACCATCTAGGCACACTGGGGGTAGCTGATCATATTCTCAGCATGTTGTTGCTATTGTAAGTTACAAAATTATTATGCTTTTACCTATTTCAATATTGTCGTTTCAATTTTTTTGTTTTTTCGTATATGATGGAAATTCTGATTAATTAACATTTGGAGGAGAGGGAGAGTGGACAAGCTCCTACCTCATTTAGGGTCTTCATGGACACCCATACTTATGCCGGGGATAGATTGTGGTTTGTCGATCAGAGATCGTAAGCAATAAATGTAAGTTATTCTGATTTTCATTTAACTTTCTTTATTAATTTAATTTTTTGAGCGTATTTTTAATAAATATGTATAAATAATTTGTTTCAAATTGTTTGTAGGATCAATTTATGGAACTTAAGGCAGTAGCGGAGCTAGAGGGGAGGGACTGATGATAATCTGTACTGGCTCGCGGTTGAAAGAATGAAGAAGTCACGAGTTTGAGGATTGAGATCTACAGTTGATGTCTATTATGGAAGTGCATCCTCTTCAGCCTCGACTGTAGCTCCAACTCAGTCTGACTGAGGAGCCTCAGCTGCCCATCTACCATTTGATCAATCGATCACGTCTCAGATGGTTAGGGATGTCACGCGGATGCTCAGTCAACGTTACCAAACGCATCTTGATATGTTGACTGGAGCGACGCGACGACATGGAATGGATATCTTCGATGTCCATTTTAAAGAAGACACCGCGCCTCTAGAGCCGTTCATTTATGATCCCCCACCTTCTTCAGATGCTCCTCCAAACCCTCCATCTAGGGAAGGTGATTTGGATCCCCCTCTACAACATTAGTTTTTTTTTATTCCATTACATTTGTGTAATTAAATTTGTAATTTAAATGATATTTTTTGTATATATTATTTCATAATATATTAAATAAATTTTAATTTATTATCGAGTTCAATTTTTCTTTACTGTTTTCGATTTATTTTGTATGATCATTTAATTTCTCTTGACCAGTGACAAAAAATGCAAATGAAATAAAAATAAAAAATAAAAAACCAAAGAATTTGCGACGGACAATCGCAAAGTCCGTCGCAAATTTCTTAAACTAAAAATTGTGTCATCGATGATTTGTGACGGTATCTGCGTCGGAATTTTGGTCGCAAATATCTTCTCCTCATATTTTCTTAATTTGCGACAGATATAAAACCCGATGCAAATTTTGTTGCCAATTTGCGACGGACAATCCAAGTGGTCGCAGAATATCTTCGACAAGGATTTTGCAGACGAAAACTGCTTCGTCCTCACATCCTTCGTAAATTTGTTTTTGCGACGGAATATGTGTATTCTGCGATGGAAATATTTGTCGCAGATTAGCGTCTTTTTTTTAGTGTACATAATTTGAAGAATTTGATTCTAAGCCTACATAGCATGAAGTCATTAATTTTTGAGCATGATAAGGACAATTACTCAAATAAGCACACTTATCAAAAGAACACTTAAAATAATTAAATTGCATATGCCTATTATTATAAAAAAAAATTTGTGCAGTTTCGCTTAAATAATGATATGAAGGATTATCATACCAACTCATGAAATCCTACTTGTCAAAAAAAATAAAAGAAATAAAATAAAATAAACTACAAAATAACTACTAATTAAAAGAAAAATTAACGCCAATTCCCCAGCAACGGCGTCAAAAACTTGATAGCGATTTTGCTATATGTGCAAATATACACGGTCGATCAAGTAATAAAGTGATAGTAGAGTATGATTCCCACGAGGAATTGGTTAATTTATCAATCTTAATTAATAGGAATTAAAGATATGAGGGATTGAAACAAAGAAATAAAAACAAAATGATTAAAATAAATAAACGATTGCAACTAATATTTTCTAATTATCAAAAATCAATGGAAGGAAGACTCAAGCATAGGACAGATTCCAATGAATTATATTGATTAATCTCATTCAGACACTTTAATTATGTTGCCAAGCGATATATGCCTATAATCTTATTAGGACTTATAGAACTAATTCAATTCATTGCTATTAGATCTAAACTAACTTGACGGTTAGCACAATTAGTCTCCTCCTAACATCAATTCATCAAATCATAAAAACAACAGCTTATAATGGCTCTAGGTTCAATTAACTTGATTGTCAGCACAATTAACTTTCCCTAAATTATGTTGTTTTCATGCTAATTAACATCCTTCAACACGCGTCACAACTCTGTTATCATAAATCATGCATTAGGTTAGCTACTCCTAAAACAAGCATTAAAAACAATCAACACAAAAAATAATTTAATGAAGGTCTTTATTGAAATCAATTAAGAAAATATTCAACTACATTTTCCTATACTTGATAAAGAAAATTAGTTCATCATAATAAAGTAACTAGCAAGCCATAATAAAATTGACACAAATCAAAAGCATAAATAACACAAGAGTAAAAGGGTAGAAATTTTGATGGCCAATCTCAATCTCTATGACTTGTTCTCTTGATTAATCTTGAAGCACGGTTTATGATTGTGTTTTTCTCTTATGTTTTTCTTTTTTTCAGGTGTTGGTCGCTGCTCTCCTCCTCTTAAATTCGTAATTAGTGAGCCCTTTAAATAGAAGAATACAAATAACCCTAGTTGAATTAGGACTCTTCAACAGGTGCAATAACTTCACAGCCGTTTTTAGCATTGAAAACGTGTGAATTGGACTTCCTCTATTTCTTTTAAAGTTGTAGGACTTTGAGTTATCTTTCCAGAACATCTTGAATCACTGAAATATAACTTCTGTAGAGAAAGTTAAGCCTAAAATACAAAAATATGTCCAGTCTAGAATTTATTACGGGATTAATACGAAATTTAAGCTCAAACTTGATTTTAATGATACAATTAATTCTAAAGTCCATTCTTTAATTACTTCAGATTATTTATCATTAAATACACCTAAAAACACAAAGCAACCCTAAAGAACAAGTGAAAAGCATAATTATTTCAAATAAACAATTAGAATCTAAAAACACAAACAATCAACTAAAATATCCTAATAATTAACATACCTAAAATACTAATAAAATAAATGCATAATTTTAGCGTATCAAATACCCCCACACTTATCTCTTTACTTGTCCTCAACTAACTTAAAAATAAACAGAAAAATATAAATTATAATTGTAAAATAATACACAAATAAAATAAAATAAATGTATAATTTTGGTGTATCAATCCTCAGTGATGATGGAGCTCCATGTAGGCATTATCAATTTTCATCTTCAAGGGAGTTTCAAATTTCTATCTTTTTTCTCTTTATTTGCAATATTGAGGACTATGTTGACTTTTAAGTGTGGGAGAGGGAATATTAGTGTTTATTTTTTTTTTTAGTTTAAATTTTTCATTTTTTTTTAGTTTTTATTTTGTTACTTTTCATTTTGAGCTTGTGTCCTTTTTAATTTAAAATTTTTCAAATTTTTGTGTGTTTTGGTATGAATTGTTATTTTGTGGATGAGCAAGTAGTTGTTATTCTTAGGGCGTAGCACTTAGTTATACGTTCAAGGTCTATAAGATTTAGTCACTTCGCTATGGATTTGTGTTTATTAGTACTTCTTTTTGCATATTAGACGTCATAATTTGTTTACATGCTTACTGTTCTGGCTGATATGCTAATTTAAGATTTAGAGATACCTTGCCAACTTTAGAACTAGGTGTATGATCTTTCGAGGAGAAATTCTTACACAATGAGATTAAATGATATAGGCATTTCTTGTTAGCCCTTATTTCTTTCTCGCCCATTATGTGTTGTATGTTATCCTTCTTTCATCTCGTTCTAGCCAAATTGTTATTCCTTCTTTATTTTTCACCTCAAGTTGCATCATAATGTTTACTTTAGCTCATCTATCATTTATGCATGTTAGATGCTATTGTGCTTTATGAATTATTATTTGGTGATATGTGGTATAATTGTTAGAAAATCTCATTTGGAAAATCATAATCATTATGAAAAAAACAGAAAAAAATGAGAAAAAAAATTGTAAAAAATAAGTGATACCAAGGAGAAAATAATTTAAGAATAGTCATCATGATTATAGTTTAGCATGTATTAATACATTGTTCTTATTAGCTAAGTAGATTTTGTGATGTATTCTCTTCTATTCTTTTTCACATCTTATTTCTTCTTAATCACTAGCCACATTACAAGCTGAAAAGACCTATTGATTTTCGAGTTGTGTCAATTTTATTCGTGGAGATAGAAAGTACACCTAGCATATTTAGTTGATTATATTCCATTCTTATGAATTAGAGGTTCGTACTTATTAAATTTGCAGTGTATTTACCTTGATCAAAGCACAATAAGTTTGTATGTTCTAAATAACAATTACGGGTGGTGCTTAACACATTTCTACACTTTGAATGTGGTATTTCTTATTTAAATTGGCTATATGACTTTGTGCTATTTGATTTTGATGATGGTGAAGCAGCTCATTCCACTTAATGATAGTTTATGTTTGTGTTTAGCTTTTAAATTTGTTTTTGTTTTTTGATAATTCTCTCATTTTTGCTCTAAATTGGTTTTGAGTTCCTTGAGGACAAGTAACAAGATAAGTGTGAGAGAGTTAAAAATCGATATTTGTACATGATTATAGAATAGTATTATGTCGATTTATAGTTGAGAATAAATGAATTAATCTAGATATTTTCCATATTAATCTTGTATTTCTTGTTTGTAGCCACTTGGATTGCAAAAAATTGAAGTAATTGAGCATTAAGGATGATTCCAAATCATGTAAGATGATACTAGAAGGTTATAGCCCGGTGGAAGCCTTTTTAAACGAGTGAAAAATCAAGTTTCAAGCCTTTCTACTATTGATCAGACTCCTCTACCGTGCGATTTCTTCATTTCTACGGTGAGTGGTAGAGATCTTTTCTTAGGATAAGGCATATTTTTGTTCGAATTCAGTCTGCGCAGTTTTAGTAGAATGGTTGTATCTCACTCGTTTCAACAACGAATTGGTTGGTTCAAGTTGCATTTTAAAGATGAGAGCTAGATCTATAATTTTCTCAAAAATAGCAAGTTTACAAAATTTGCTTCTATCTATGTAAAAATTGGGGTCAAAGTATCAACTCTGCCCAAGAAGCTGTTCTCCACCACTGATCAGACTTCTCTACCATCCATCTTTTCATTCTCTACAGCAGGCGGTAGAGTCCTATTTCCGAACGCAAATTTTAGCCGTTTTGGTTATTTCAATTGGCAGTTATTAGACCATATAAATAGGAAAAAGCTAGAATTAAAACCTTATCTTGTTTTTTTGCTGGAAATAACTCAGGAAAACATAAGAACTACGATTGAATCTTGGAAGAGGAGATCAAATTTAGAAGAATCAATTAATTATTTGTAATTTAAAGCTTCAAAATAGTTTTCTCTTTACTTTTTTTTATTAGCTATCTTTTTTGTAATTGAATTGATGAGTTTTATTATGAATTGTGTTTGTTTGTTTAACATGAGTGGCCAAATTCCCTTAGTGGGTGATTCCAAAATATGAATTGAGTTAATACATATCCAATAAAAGTGATTTTTTATATTTGGTTGTATTAATTTGATTTTATGATTTTATATTATTTAATACTTGAATTAGCTTGATCACCTAATTTAGGTTAACATTTATCTAATTACAAAGAGATTTGGATTAGGTATAGAATATATCATGAAATCATCTAAAATAACAGTATCATGGAGACAATTACTATTAGACTAGAAGGGATATAAGGAATAGACTTGATAATTAGAATAACATCTTAAAACCATACTATATGATCAAAGAGACTTGCATATATGTTGAGTGTTTAGGAGAATCTAGGTGATCCAGAGATAGACCCTAGTGATTAGTGTCCTCCCTAACTAACCAAACTTGATAATTACTTGAAATTGGATATTTTTAATCCATGAAGTATAGACATCATCCACTATTTTAGTCTTTCTTCTAAAATTTGATAGTTATTTAATTTAATTACTAGGGTGTTTTACACCTTTTTATCATTTTTCACCCTGGAAAAGTTGATCAAGGTGTTTTTTCACCCTTTTGTCATTTTTTACCCTTCTATCATTTTTAAAAAAATTTAAGTCCATATACGACTTTAATACAATTATTAATTTAAATTTAAATAAACCAGAAAACTAATAACAAATCATAACTTCATTTATTTTTATGAAATTTAAAAAACATTAAAAAAAAGTTTTAGTTTATTATTAAAAAATTAAATTAATCATTTTTTAAAGTATTTTCTATAACTAAAATATTTTTTAAAAAAATACTTTATTTTAATGACTTTAAAATTTTCATACGTAGAAATACATTCTAATTGTGTGATAAAAATAAATTCACGAAAGAATAAAATTTTCATAAAACACATTAATTTGATAAAAAAAATCATGAAAAAATGGTGGAGAATGAAACTAAAATCGGGAGAGAGTGGAGTCTCTTTGGGCTGGAGATTAGTTTGGGCAACCATAAAACGTAGTATAGGATACTCCGGTGGTATAATACCTATAAAAAAATCATACGAAGATTTACTACATCCATCCGAAACAAATATTCCAATTTGAGACGTTTTTGAACTAAAAAATACTTCAAACTGGTCTGTCTTGTTGAGACTGAGGTTGTATTTCATGAATAGTTAATTTGGCTACAAAAAATACATTGTTTATGAAAATACATATATAGTAAACGATGAAAAATCATAAAAAAAAAAAGTTGTAGAAAAGTATGTTTAAAACAAATCAAATTTTTTTAAAAATATTTACTCAAAAGTATTGAATTGACGAAAAATCATGAAAATTTGACCAAAAAAATATTAATTTTGTGAAAAAAATCAATTAGCTTTTTTTATTTTTCATGGATTTTGTTCAAATATTTTGTACACATTTTTTGAAAAATAAAATGTTATTTTACTTAAAAATAAAATAACAGATGAAAACACATTTTTAAAAAAATATTTTTTCTTAATTAGATTTACATAAATATTTTTTTGACAAATATCAAAATAAAAAATAATTTAACTAAAAAATTAATAATTAATTTGATCACTATTGAATATTAATTAATTTCAAATTTAATCAAATAAATAAACTAAATAATTTTTATTTTTCAAATAAAATGTGAAATAAATAAAAAAGTTGATAATTTGTTATTTTTTTACTTTATTTGTTTGATATTAGAATATTTAAATTGAAATTAATAATTATTTTAATGTTGTATTTGTATTAAATTTTAAAAAATTGACAACAAAAAAGATAACTTTAAAAAATGGTAAAAAGGTTAAAAACACTCCTGATTAAGTTCACCCAAGTTGAAGGATGTGTTTGACTTGTTTTTAATAAATTGAAGGGTTTTTTTTATACTTATGGAAACTCAAGGGTTGGTCCAAGTCAATATACAGAAGGGTTTTTCCAATACTTTTACCATTATTTAATATATCCAACTTATTATGAATAATATAAATTTTATTATTTACATATTATTAACACATCAAACTAATAATGAGATATGAACTTTTCATCAAAAGAGTTTCGTGTTAAAATAAATAAAATAATTTTATACCTAACACATAAACTTCAATTTTATAGAAGGATAAAGTTTAAATAATTAATATTCAATCAGTTAAAAAATCTTTTCGGAGTGAGGCCTGTGCTCCCTTCCAAGCCCAAATTCCATTATTTCATCATATTATATAGATCATCTATGTATTTAAAATTGAATTTAAATACATAGATCATCTTTTGAATTTTTTTTTATGGTATTTTGTTGAGTACGTAGTATCATTTGATGTATATCGTTTTCAACAACCTTAAACTAAGAAATATAAGTATATATTTTAGAAAATAGAAGAACTAGTTAATGTATTGAAAATAATGATTAAAAAAACCCTTCAATTTATTAAAAATAATTCAAATACAACCTTTAGTTAGGTAAAGTTGACCAGGGTGTTTTTTTTTTTGCCCTTTTGTCATTTTTTTTACCTTTCTATCATTTTTAAAAAAATTTAAGTCCATATACAACTTTAATACAATTATTAATTTAAATTTAAATAAACCAGAAAATTAATAACAAATCATAACTTCATTTATTTGTATGAAATTTAAAAAACATCAATAAAAGTTTTAGTTTATTATGAAAAAATTAAATTAATGTTTTTTAAAGTATTTTCTACAACTAATTTATTTTTAAAAAAATTACTTTATTTTAATGACTTTAAAATTTTTCATACGTAAAAATGCATTCTAATTGTGTGATAAAAAAATCATAAAAAAATAATGGAAAATGAAACTAAAATTGGGAAAGAATGGAGTGTCTCTCGATTGGAGATTAGTCTGAGCAACCGTAAAATGGCGTCTAGATACTTCGGTAGTATAATACCTATCAAAAAAAATTCATACAAAAATTTACTACATCCATCCCAAAAAAATATTTCAATTTGAGATATTTTTAAACTAAAAAATACTTTAAACTGAACTATCTTGTTGAGACTGATGTTGTATTTCAGACACGTTAATTTGGCTAAAAAAATATATTGTTTATGAAAACACATATATACTAAACGATGAAAAATCATAAAAAAAATGGTAAAAAAGTATGTTTACAAAAAATATCAAATTTAAAAAAAATATTTACACAAGAGTATTGAATTGACGAAAAATCAAGAAAAATTGATAAAAAAAATTAGCTTAACAAAAAAAATATTAATTTTACAAAAAATAATCAATTAGAATTTTTTATTTTTCATGGATTCAGTTGAAATATTTTGTACATAATTTATTAAAAATAAAATATTATTTTACTTAAAAATAAAATAACTGATGAAAACACATTTTTAAAAAAATATTTTTTCTTAATTAGATTTACATAAATTTTTTTTGACAAATATCAAAATAAATAATAATTTAAGTAATAAATTTTAAAAAAAATTGATAATTAATTTTATCACTATTCAACTTTAATTAATTTAAAATTTAATCAAATAAATAAACTAAATAATTTTTATTTTTCAAATAAAATGTGAAATAAATGAAAAAAATTGATAATTTATTATTTTTTACTTTATTTGTTTGATATTAGAATATTTAAATTGAAATTAATAATTATTTTAATGTAGTATTTGTGTTAAATTTAAAAAAAATTGATAAAAAAAAATACTTTAAAAAATAGTAAAAGGGTTAAAAATACTCATGGTTAAGTTCACCCAAGTTGAAAGATGTGTTTTACTTATTTTTAATAAACCGAAGGGTTTTTTAATACTTATTGAAACTCAAGGGTTGACTCGCCCCGAGTTAATATATTGAAAAAAAAATTCTGATACCTTTGCCATTATTTAATATATCCAACTTATTCTGAATAATATAAATTTTATTATTTTCATATTATTAACACATCAAACTAGTAATGAGATATGAACTTTTCATCAAAAGAGTTTCGTGTTAAAATAGATAAAATAATTTTATACGTAACACATAAACTTCAATTTTATAGAAGGATAAAGTTTAAATAATTAATATTCAATCACTTAGAAAATTTTTTCGGAGTTAGGCCTATGCTCCCTTTCCAATTCAAATTCCATTATTTCATCATATTATATGGCAACATCTTTAAGATACAATAGAAAAATTGAATTTAAATACATAGATCATCTTTTGAATTTTTTTTATGGTATTTTTGTTGAGTAGTATCATTTGATGTATATCGTTTCCAACAACCTTAAACTAAGAAATATAAGTATATATTTTAGAAAATAGAAGAACTAGTTAATGTATTAAAAATAATGATTAAAAAAAAACTCAGCCTCTTAAAACAAATACCTAACCTGGGGAAGAAATAAATGAAGAACTGAAACTAATACAATTTGAAGCTCTCACGGAAGATCTCTTTCATTTTCTCAAATAGTAATTTGGTTGAACAATCAACAATAGAATTTTTTTAAAAAAAATTTCCATAATAACACTTTTTATTCATAAAAAAAGGAAAACAAACATATGTTTCTACCGATCTATCCAAGCTGATAGACATTCCTTTTTACATTCAAAACAAATAGGCACATATTAAACAAAATAGAGTACCATTACCAAACATATTTCTGAACATATTCTCACATTTCTTGTTGGCTCCTGGAGAACTTGTGTCTCACACAACCAACAATTGCATCCTTTTTTTCATCAAAGAATCGAAAATAAGCATGTCTCCAAGACTTCTTGATGATCAAACTGCCACAAACTCCCCAAAATCCCACAATGAAACCTAGTGCAATAGTCGCGAAGAACCACAACTTCTCCGAATCATCACCAGTATTTTCTTCACTATTCACAGAAGGAAATGGAGATATATCAA
>CANXYA011366119.1:0-13434 GCA_948193465.1 Acalypha hispida
CACTCGTCCTGATATTGCTTTTAGTGTTAATAAATTATGTCAGTTCATGAATTCGCCAAGCACTGAACACTGGACTGCATTGAAGCGACTACTTCGTTATCTTCAGGGCACTAAGTCTCGTGGTTTGTTTTTCTCTCATCAATCTTCTATAGTTCTTTCTTGTTATAGTGATAGTGATTGGGGAGGAGATATAGATGATCGTCGTTCCACTAGTGGTTATGGTATTTTTCTTGGTTCATCATTAATTTCGTGGATGGCTAAGAAATAACCTACTGTCTCTCGGTCATCTACTGAAAGTGAATATAAAGCAATTGCCAATGCTACTGCTGAGCTTATTTGGCTATGTTCTCTTCTTGGTGAACTCGGGTTTCCATGTTCTGCTGCCACTTTGTTTTGTGATAATATCGGTGCCATTTTTTTGGCGTCTAATCCTGTTTTTCATGCCCGTACAAAACATATTGAATTGGATTTTCACTTTGTTCGTGAACAAGTTGCCTCTGGGTTTCTTCAGGTTCAATTTTTATCAACTCAGGATCAGCTTGCTGACATCTTTACCAAGCCCCTGTCCATTACTCGATTTCAGTTTCTGTGCACTAAGCTTCCTCTTCGTAATGGTACTGGTCTTGCGGGGGGTGTTAGCCATATCATATCTGCAGTTATCATCATCGCTATCTTCTGTTATCTCTTTATCTTCTTATTGAAGTTATCTGATTAGCATTTATCTCTTTACTTATCTTAATCTATATGTATATCTTCTCACTTTCAATTTGTATTTAGCTTAATCTGTATATCTAGCTTAATTAGTATATATACATGTAATTGTAATTTGTTGATCATGAGAAATACAAAACTGATTCACTTTCCACACCGCCAACAGCAGCCATTGCCCAAGTTAAGCACCATCCGTTACATCAAAACATGTCAGCAGTCCATAGAAACACGGGCATTTTCCTCAAATCACATCCAAATATCTCTGCTATCGAATTCAAATAAATAGCTCTATGACTATATATAACTCCTTTAGGATGCCCAGTTGAACCTGAAGTATAGTTTACAAAGCAAATTCCGATTCCGGTCGAATCACTTCAAAATCAGCCTTTCCCATTTCAAGAAACTCATTATAATCCAAACTAGATGATAATTTGTGATTACCGGTTGTTGAAGTTTCTTGGTGAAGCTCATCATGAATTAATATAAGCTTTGGAGGGTTCCAATCTTTTGTAGACTGTGAAATGTCAAATGCCAGAAGGACAGGCTTTACATATTGGTAATCGACAAAGATTAGTTTAGGATTTAATTGTTGTAATATCAATGCTAATGTGGTTGCATCTAGCTTTGTGTTAAGTGGCGAAAGAATAGCCATTGAAACACTGAAATGTAGTTCGTATAGTGCTGGAATATTTGGAGCCATTGCTGCAACCTAATCATGCAACAAATAAACTGATTAATTTATGAACAATATACGTTGAAAACCTTAAACTTGTTGTGAATTGTATATAACCAATAATATAAGAATAGCTCCAGACTGTTATTTCAAAAACCTAATAAAGCCCATGTAAGGTTTTATTACGAATGCAATATTGGGTAATGGTGAATTGCATATAACTAATAATATAATTATACATATTAAAATAAAAATATATAAAAAAATTTATCTGTAAAAAGGACCCATATTCTAATTTTCTTAATTATCATAATAGAATTCCTAACAAAAATCTTCTTTTTAACAATATATATTTACCTAATTATAGCATGATAGCTCATGCCGAATACTAAATAGTTAGGTTGATACTTAATACGTCGGGTAAAAATGTTGGTGGGTACTAACTATGTTCAAGTTTTATTTTGGATATCTAATTTTAATTTGTATCAAAATGGGTACTAAACTTTCATTTTATATCATTATAATTACTAAACATTAATTTCATTTCATTTGATGGGTACTTGTTACAAATTGACCATTTTTTATTATTTTAATGTAAGTAAAAACCATCATTAAATATTCTTTATATTAATTCACACGTAAAATGTTCATAATATCTTATTTTAAAGATTTTAGTGATTTTGTGTTAAAAAAATATCTAAAAATTCAAAATTTCACGTATCACCGATGAAAACCATCATTTTTTTTATTTTCCTTCTTTCCTCACTTTATAATGAAAATATAAACCTAAATATTTAAAAATTTAACGTAAAACTATAAATTAAAGTCGTTTTTAACGAGTACCCATCAAATAAAATAAAATTAAAGTTCAGTACCCATTTTGATACAAATTGAAGTTCGGCACCCAAAATGAAACTTAACCATAATTCGGTACCCACCAACATGTTTACCCTAATATGTGCAAGTACATCACAATATAGTTGACATACAGAATTTCATTCTTGCTCTAACCGCTTAAATTATACAAGTAATTAGTAATATATGCTTTAAAAAAAATTTATTAGAGCATATACAACAGATTTTTCAAAATTTTAACTCTCCATCCTTCAAAATAATATATTATAATCTAACTTTTACATCAAAAAATGTGCATATCCCTACAAAATACCAAAACACAAATAAATAAATATATAGTGTTTCACTATATATTTATGATAAAACACAAAAAAAATAGTGATCACTCTCAACAAATATCATATGTACACATTCTCATTCTTTAATTTTTGACAGAAGCTATCAATTTTTATATCTCATTACATGTGATGACATGGTGAGAAATTCCATACTATAATTTTTCATGTTAAAAAATTAAAAATGAATCGAATTCCATTAATTACAATTACTACAAATCTAATAAATTTAAGATTTTATTCATGACTTAAATTTATTATGATATGACAATTCAAAGTAATTTTATATTTAAAATATTTTAAATTGGATAATTGATTTTAGAGGGATATTTTTTTAATTAAAAAATAATTAAAAATACTCTAATTTTTTCTCATTATAGTGTTCTAAACATTTTTTTTGACTTTTGGTAATAAAAATATAAGTTTTATATTATTAATAATTTAAGACATCATTTAAATTTTCATTAAAAATTACCGTGTCTCTATATTTTTATGTGATATAACTAAACATTTCTATTAAATTTATATCTTTTTAAAATTTTAAAAAACTTATGTTTCTTGTTTAATTTGAGGCGGCAATTTAGTAACTTTTTAATGTAAAAATTTAATTTGGGCTTCAAATTGTTATAATATAATATTGTTTAATTTGGATGATGGGTCCACATAACTTATAAATACTTTAATATTATAAGAAATTACATTCAACATTTTCAACCAGGTCACTATTTATGACATCATATCACTATTTATGTTAACACAAAATAAATAGTAGTCACTCTCAATGCTTATCATGTTTACACATTCTCACTATATCACTATTATGGTAAAACACACAAAAATAGTAATTACTCTCAACAACTACTCCCTTTGTCCCATCTAAGAAGTCTCATTTCTCATTTTTTTTCCTATTTAAAAAGTTTCACTTATATTTTCAATACACTTTTTACCTTAATTTTTCTCTTTTATCCTATTAAAAATTTTCAATGATATTTTTGTTATTTTTAACACAATTTACATGACACAAATTAATATGGGCAAATAAATAAAAAATAACGAGCATTTATACTTTCTCAATATGTGTAAAAAGGGAAGTGGGTCTTCTTAAGTGTGACGGAGAGAGTATTATATTTACACATTCTCATTCTTCAATTTTTGACAGAAACTACCAATTTTTATCCAACGTTGGGTCCACGTCACTTATTAAAAGTTTAATATTATAAGAAATTACGGTCAACCTTCTCAACCATGTCACTATTTAAGGTAAATAAAAAAAAAACAGTATTCACTCACAATGCTTATCATGTTTACACATTCTCACCACATCACTATTTATGGTAAAATACAATAAATGGTAATCACTCTCAACAATTATCCTATTTACACATTCTCATTCTTCTATTTTTGATAGAAAGTATCAATTTTTATATCTAGTTACTTGTGATGAGATGAGAAATTTTATCCTATAATTTTCATAACATCGTACCATATTCAAAAATTAAAAATGAATCGAATTCCATTACTATTACTACAAATCTAAGAAATTTAAGATGTTATTCATGACTTAAATTCAATATGATATGATAATTTGAAGTAATATTTTATTAAAAGCATTTTAAATTGGATAATATTACAAGAAATTATGGTCAACCTTCTCAACCGTGTTACTATTTATGACACCATATCACTATTTATGACACCATATCACTATTTATGATAACACACAAAAAATAGTAGCCACTCTTAATACTTATCATGTTTACACATTCTAACTGCATCACTATTTATGGTAAAGCACAATAAATAGTAATCACTATCAACAATTATCATATTTACACATTCCGTTCTTCAATTTTTTGAAAAAACTAATAATTTTTATCTCTCATTACTTGTGGTGACGTGGTGAGAAATTTCATCCTATAAAATAACATCAGACCATGTTAAAAAATTAAAAATGAAATGAATTCTATTACAAATACTACAAATCTAATAAATTTAAGATGTTATTTATGACTTAAATTTTATATGATATGACAATTTGGAGTAATTTTTATTAAAAATATTTTTAATTGGATAATTTTTTAGAGGGATATTTTTATTTAAAAATAATTAAAAATATACTCTAATTTTTTTTTTATCATCGTAGTGTTTTAAACATATGTTTTAATTCAGTTAAAAAAACATATTTTTTTAAATTTTGTAAAAACTACATAACTTTTTATATTATTTACAATTTAAGGCGCCATTCAAATTTTGATAAAAAAAATTATTATGTCTCTATATTTTTATATGATATAACTAAATATTTCCATTAAATTTATATCATTTTTAATTTTTAAAAATTACGTTTCATATTTAATTTGACACGGTGATTTAGTAACTTTTAATGTAAAAATTTAATTTGGGCTTCAAATTAAAATAATATAATATGTTGTGCATTTTGTATCAAAATTTAAAATATATGCTTAAAATACAACCATGAGTAAAGGCGGTGTATTTTTTCGCCAAAAAAACTCCATTATAAATTGAAAGAAACGAAAAAAATTAGAGTGATATCTAACTAATGATTAGAAGTGAGAACGACTCAATTTAGCTTAATTTGATTTACTTTTTAAAATAAGTTATCAATCAAACGAGATCAATATTTTTTACACATAAATAAAATTTTTCTTACTTCTATGATGTTATGTTTAATTCGGGTTATAAAAATTATTTTATTTTAATTTGATTTGATTTAAATTAAAGTTTTGTAATGTTACTCATTTTTCAATTTTATATAATTTTTTTGATAAGTAGGAATTTATTACGGGCCACAAGAAGTAGCCAAAAGCAAATAAGAAATTTCATGTTATAATTTTTCATGTCAAAAAATTAAAAATGAATTGAATTCCATTACAATTACTACAAATCTAATAAACTTTATATACTATTCATAACTTAAATTCATTATGATATAACAATTTAAAGTAATTTTGTATTTAAAATATTTTAAATTGGATTAATTGGTTTTAGAGGGATATTTTTTAATTAAAAAAGTAATTAAAAATACTCTAATTTTTTTCTCATTATAGTGTTTTAAACATAATTTTTTTGAATTTTGGTAATAAATACATAACTTTTATATTATTAATAAGTTAAGACATCATTCAAATTTTCATGAAAAATTACCGTGTCTCTATATTTTTATGTGATATAACTAAACATTTCCATTAAATTTATACCCTTTTTCAATTTTTGAAAAAATTATGTTTCATATTTAATTTGACGCGGTAATTTAGTAACCTTTTAATGTAAAAATTTAATTTGGGCGTCAAATTGTAATAATATAATATTGTTTAATTTGGATTATGGGTTCACATCACTTGTAAATAATTTAATATTATGAGAAATTACATTCAACCTTCTCAACCATGACACTATTTATGTTAACACAGAACAAATAGTAGTCACTCTCGGTGCTTATCATGTTTACACATTCTCACTATATCATTATTTATGGTAAAACACAAAAAAATAGTAATCACTCTCAACAACTACTCTCTTTGTCCCATTTTAGAAGTCTCATTTCTCATTTTCTTTTGTCCCATTTTAAAAGTTCCACTGATATTTTCAACACACTTTTTCCCATAATTTTCCTCTTTTACCCAATTAAAAATTTTCAATGACATTTTTGTTATTTTTAACACAATTTATATGACACTAATCATTAAGGACAAATAAGTAAAAATAACAAGCATTTATACTTTCTCAATATGTGTAAAAAGGGAAGTGGGTCTTCTTAAGTGTGACGGAGAGAGTATCATGTTTACACATTCTCATTCTTCAATTTTTGACAGAAACTACCAGTTTTTATCCCACGTTGGGTCCACGTCACTTATTAAAAGTTTAATATTATGAGAAATTACGGTCAATCTTCTCAAACATGTCACTATTTATGACACCATATCAGTATTTATGGTAACACACAAAAAAACAATATTCACTCACAATGCTTATCATGTTTACAAATTCTCAGTACATCACTATTTATGGTAAAATACAGTAAACGGTAATCACTCTCAACAATTATCTTATTTATATAAACTATCAATTTTTATATCTAGGTACTTGTGGTGAGATGATGAGAAATTTCTTCCTATAATTTTTATAACATCGTGACATTAATATTACTACAAATCTAATGAATTTAAGATGTTATTCATGACTTAAATTCAATATGATATGATAAATTGAAGTAATATTTTATTAAAAATATTTTAAATTGGATAATATAACAAGAAATTATAGTCAATCTTCTCAAACGTGTTACTATATATAACACCATAACACTATTTATGTTAACACACAAAAAATAGTAGCCACTCTCAATACTTATCTTGTTTACACATTCTCACGGCATCACTATTTATGGTAAAACACAAAAAATAGTAATCACTATCCCCAATTATCATATTTACACATCCTCGTTCTTCAATTTTTGACTAAACTAACAATTTTTTATCTCTCATTACTTGTGGTAAAATGGTGAGAAATTCCATCCCATAAAATAACATCATACCATATTAAAAAATTAAAAATGAAATGAATTCTATTTCAAATACTACAAATCTAATAAATCTAAGATGTTATTCATGACTTAAATTTGATATGATATGACAATTTGGAGTAATTTTTTATTAAAAATATTTTTAAATGGATAATTTTTTAGAGGGATATTTTTTATTAAAAAATAATTAAAAATATATTCTTGTTTTTTTTATATCATAGTAGTGTTTTAAAGATATTTTTTAATTCAGTTAAAAAAACATTTTTTTTTATTTTAGTAAAAGCTGCATATTCCCTCTATCCCAAAAAGAATGACACATTTGGACAAACACACAGTTTAAGAAAAATACAATAAATGAGGAGTCAACTAATATTCACTGCTTATTTTTTCTATTATACCCTTAGTTTGTGAAATATGTAAACTAATAATTTATGATAATTAACAATAAATGAGGGATAATGTAGGAAATCAATCACTTATTTAAGAAATGTACCATTCTTTTTGGGACATTAGAAAATGAGAAATGTACCATTCTTTTTGGAACGGAGGGAGTAACTTTTTATGTTATTTAGAATATAAGGCACTATTCAAATTTTGATAAAAAAATTACGATGTCTCTATATTTTTATATGATATAACTAAATATTTCCATTAAATTTATATCATATTTAATTTTTAAAAAATACGTTTCATATTTAATTTGACACGGTGATTTAGTAACTTTTAATGTAAAATTTAATTTGGGCTTCAAATTATAATAATATAATATGTTTTGCATTTTGTATCAAAATTTAAAATATATGCTTTGTAGGTCCCAATAAAGTAGATTTAGAGGGGGTGAATAGATCTATCTCAATAGATTTACCCTCTTTTCGAACAATGACAAACTCTAACCACACAAATCAATGATCAACAAAATAAATACAAATCAACAACTAGTGAATCAAAGAATTCTTTTCCAGACAAGAATTCTATCACAACAGATTGATAAGATTGATTGCTCGACAAAATAAAAATTGCAAGAAAGTAAAGATTTGACATAGAGAGTTTTTATCCAGGTTTAAGCTAAGCTCTACATCCAGTCCCCAAGGGTGGAACCTTGAGATTTAACTATCACCTTCTTCTTTTATTGATGCTTGCAAATTACAATCCTAAGTACTTCTACCTAACTCACTTAGATCTAATTCTACAACACAATCACATAACAAGAAGATCATTTTCCCTATTACTCTTCCTCCTCAAAATATTTTAACTCAACTACAAAACCACCCTAACCCTTTCTCAAGATCAACAACCTCTTTCTAGCCTACTAATTACAACATTAAACCCTAATGCTAATCCTCGGCTATCTTGGACAAGAAAACTTTTGGTAGAGACTAAATTAAAAGGAATTTCAATGTTTGTAAAGAGTATAAAAATAATGAGGCTCAAGAGTAAATAGCAAAAAGTTCTTTTCATTTTACAAAACTGCATATTTATACTAGGAACATGAAGAAGCGTGCAAAACAAGTTAACCATGCTTTAAAGTTAAGCCAACTATAGCTAAACCATGTACCATTTTGAAAATCTAGTAAATGTCACTATCAAAACAGATAAGGTTAAATATAAAGACGTTTTAAATAAGCAACCATTTCAAAGATATTTTTTTAACCAAAATAGATATTTCTAGAAAAGCATTTGAAAACCATTGCAAACCAAAAACAACTTCATTTTTGTCCAAGTCACAAGATAGATAGCATGTACAAGAATCTACTTACAACTCTATTATTCTAGACTCTAACTCTGATAAAGTCTTCTGCTCACTTTATAGACTGAAGTCTGCCATAATAAACTTCTATTGGACTATATAAAAAACCTATCAAATAAACAAGCACACAAATATCAAATGTTTTGGAATCAACACACAAGAGATCCAACAATCTCCCCCTTAATGATGCCAAAATCAATTAAGACGTGCTCTACCTAAATCTATGCTCCCCTGCATAAAATAGAAATCCAGAATATACCAAGCACAATAACAGATAAGATAAAATGATCATCCAACTGTCATACCACCAAAATATTAATAACATTCATCACATGTTACCAAAATGTGAACCAGTGCTCACAGGCGAGCAGCATACCAAGGATTCACATATAAACCATCATTTTTCATATTATTCTGACTGGCATAGAATTCATGAGAAATTTAGGACGGACAAGAAAAGACAACAATAGACATGACATATAGAGGCAAAATGCAGACACATAGGATATGGAGGGAGGATCCATGATAGGCAGAATGAGTGACATAAGACATCATAAAGGCACATAAAAAATGCAAATAATATGCACACATGATGTTTGTGTATGCAAATGGCTGGCACAATGTAACACGTCTTCCTTCTCTCCCTTTTTGGCAGCATCAATTTTCAGCCTCTGTTGGCCAAGAATTTCTCAATCCTTGCCAATGCATTCTCCATGACTTGTTGTCTTTGGTTAATCCGAAGAACTGCTTCAGTTAGTGCTTGCATCTGACTGGTCAACCCTGCTGATAGAGTGATCTCCTGGTCTCTCATCACCTGCAAAGACTTTGTAATTACATCCATAGACTTCTTATAAATTGGAGTTACAACACCTCTAATGCTCTCCAGTACATTGTTAAGATCATCATGATTTGAGTCTTCTTTACTACTTTCAACTTCCACCAATAGCTTCTTCATTTTCTTGGAGCTTAAGGAGACACAGTTGGCTTAGCTTTTGCAGTTTCTTTATTGACAATTCTCCTTAAAGACTTTCTCGAGGAGGTCTTTGGTGCAGTAGGCTTACGAATGATAGACTTTTGGAGCACATTGAGAGCATTCTCACTTTCAAGTACTATAACATTCTTCTCAACAGACAAATCCAGTTGAAGGAACTTGAACAAGGGAGTTAGCAACAGTCCATAGGGTAAGGTTTTGTTGTTGACTTGCATGGCATTTTGAATCAAGTGACACAAATTATATTTTTTCTTTTCAACCATATGCCACATCCAACAAGCTTCAGTGTTGTTGCTGTATGTACACTTGATCCTCTAACAGTAATATAGGACACATATAGCTGATGCAAAATCTTGGGTTCATCCTCTGTGTTGCCAGACGATTAGATTATTCCTTTTGAGAGCTTACTTCTAACCTCAGACTTTGTTAACTAACCAAAAGGAATTTCTAGTCTAAACCCATCAACTCTAGCTATTTCATTATGAGAATATGCCCTACATCAACACCATATACTACTTTGATCAGCTCATCATATACTTCATAAAACTTTCCACTAATTTTGAACCTCATTACCCCATGACCATCAACTCTTCTACTCAAGTAGAATTCCTTGCACAAGTCTGGATATTCATTTTCTTAAGCTTCATAAAGTCCATTCATCCTTGAACCTCAAACAGTTCTTCAATCTTTTCTTTCATCGACATTACTTCCTAATTCAAAAACTTTGGACTAACCAGACAATTTTGATTAGTTGTATACAATTCACCCATGTTAATAACATTGACTCTAGAAACTTTAAAATCTTTTTCTTCTTCACTATAAACTAGCACTTCCCTTTACTTTGAATTTCTCTAGCTATCTTTCCAGATTTAGTGAAGATAACTTCTTGCTTAGGCTCCTTTGGATCAACATCACCAATCACAAGTTCTTTTGACTCGGTACTTAAAGTAGACACAACAATACCACTGCTAGTCTCTACTGAAATAATATCAAAGCTAGGGTCATCAGCAGGAAATTCTTCCTCATCAGCATGTACTTCATTATCTTCATTATCATCATCGCTTTCCTCTTCTGACTCCTCCGAATTGTCCTCAGCCTTGTAATCACTGTCCTCTATGGACTCTATTTTGTCATCAAATTTTTCATCATTTGACTCCTTACTAGACTTAACCACCTCATCACTTTCTATCTTTTCATCAGAAACGGCGTCTTCAACTTCTTTGTCAACATCCATACCATCATTTTCAACCTCTACTACATTAGAGACACTCTCTACAACATTTTATACTCGATCAGGACTCTTTATAGATTTATCAAAATACTTTTCACTACTAATACTAGCACTACTCTTACTAGCTAGATTTTCAATAAACAGCTCTCTAGCTACATTAACTTTTGTCTTTTCACTTTCCTTAACAATCTGTTCGGCTACATCAGTCACTTGAGTAGCGAACTTTTTCTTAGCATCTCTCTTTGCTTTCTCTGTCATTAATCTTTTAAGGTTTTCTTACTCTGCCTCAAGAGAAGCCTGAGCCCTAGGTGACAAGCCTTCGGTTTCAGGGCTATCAACTCTTTCATCATCTTTAGCTAGATCACCACTAGACATGACTAACTCACTCACAACATTTTGACTAGCATCAGCAATATTTGTTTCAGCAGGATTAACAGCTACTCTACTATCAGCTAGTGGAGAGACTGAATTACCTTTTAAATCTGCAGGCATTTCTTTATGGATTGGTTCAAGCATCTCCTTTTTTTGCTCTTTATCCTTTTTCTTGTCTTTCTTTTGTTTCTTTTTCTTCTATGAGGATTCTAGTGATGATTGAATGACTGGTAGATTTGGGGAATTTGTAAGCTTTAGTGTGTCTTTTGTATAGGACGATGAAGATGGTGAAGATGATTTTTGCTTTCCCATTTGATTTCTAAGAAATTGATTTAGGGTTTTTTGAATGTGGATAGTTTGGAGGAAAGAAGAAAGGTTTTGAATTTTGATTTCAGATAGTGTAGTTTGCCTCTAATTTGGTGAAGTGAAGAGACGGGATTAAAAGGACGTCTTTTGACTGTAATTTGATATATGCATATGAAATGACAAAAATGCCCTACATGCTGACTAATATGCTAATTCAGAAACAAGGACAAAATGGCTAATGAACACGCACAGTCAATAATGCAACAAATAAACAATTAATGAAAATTTACTTACCGTACAATTTTACCAAGATACACTTAGGCTAAATAATTACCACATGGCATACAAATAGTTAGTTCAGAGACACGTACCTGTATAGAGTTATTTAAACTCTAGCATGCCAAGTTCTCTTCTAATCATGTAGAATCTTTCTTCTACTAAGGGTTTTGTAAAAATATATGCCAATTGAGAGTCAGTTGGAACGAATTGAAGTATGATGTCACCTTTTTGTACATGATCTCGAATGAAATGATGTCTTATTTCGATATGCTTAGTACGAGAGTGTTGGATTGGATTCTTTGATAGATTTACTGCACTTGTGTTGTCGCAAAAAATTGAAATGCACTTGAATTTGATGTTATAATCTTCCATTTGTTGTTTGATCTATAAAGCTTGTCCTATACAGCTTCCAGCAGCTACGTACTCTGATTCAGCAGTTGAAAGTACAACATAATTTTGGATTTTGCTTGACCATGAATTGAGTGCACCTCCTAGTAAATGACATGTACTAGAATACTCTTTTTATCTACTCTACTTCCTGCAAAGTTTGCATCACTAAAACAATAAAAATCGAAAGATGTGTCTTTTGGATACCATAGACCAAGATCTTGAGTTTCCAAAAGATATTTTAAGATTCTTTTCACAGCAGTTAGATGGGATTCTTTTGGGTTAGATTGAAATCTTGCACACAAGCACACACTGAAGTGAATATCCGGTCTACCAGATGTAAGATAGAGTAGAGAGCTAATCATACCTTTGTAGACATTGATGTCTACAGATTTACCACTTTCATCAGCATCTAATTTAATGTTAGTACTCATTGGAGTTTTGGTTGGTTTATCTTTGTCCATCTTGAACTTCTTCAGCAGCTCCTTAATGTATTTTCCTTGGCTAATAAAAATTCCATCTTTACATTGCTTAATTTGCAACCCGAGAAAGAAATTTAATTCTCCCATCATGCTCCTTTCAAATTCATTCTGCATTAACTTTTCAAACTCTTTGCACAAGGAAATATTAGTATCACCGAGCAAACTATCATCAACATAAATTTGAACAATAAGTAAATCGTGCTTCTCCTTTTTAGTGAATAGAGTATTGTCTACATTACCTCGAGTAAACTTGTTTTCAAGTAGAAACTTACTCCTTCTTTCATACCAAGCATGAGGAGCCTGTTTTAAGCCATAGAGTGCTTTGGACAGCTTATATACATGATTTGGATAGATGCTGCAGGTAATTCTGGTGGTTGCTCTACATATACTTCTTCATTTAGATATCTATTGAGAAATGTGCTCTTCACATCCATTTTATATAACCTGAAATCCATATGACATGCAAAATCACATAACATTCGAATTGCTTTTACCCTTGCCACTGGTGCATAGGTTTCATCA
>CANXYA011366730.1:0-10336 GCA_948193465.1 Acalypha hispida
TAAAAAAAATAAAATTATTATAATAAATAAGAGAGAGATTATAAATAATTGGTTAAATTTATGAGAGAGAATAATGGTGATTGGTTAAATAAAATTAATAAATAAAATATAATGAAAAAGTTGAGAAAAAACAATAAATACTTTAGTGAAAACTTAAAACGACATCTAATTTAAAACAAATTTTAACACTCAGAAAGTCATCTAAATAAAAACGGAGGGAGTAGTAGTGTTCTTTTTAGTTAATTTTTATTTTTAAGATTTGGTGATGTATTAATAATTAAATATCCGTTATATTTATAGATATTTTTATAATTATAATTATTTTTATTTATATATTCTCTTTTCAAAACAGAACACCGAAATAGGTCAAAATAGAAATGTTTCATTTTACGGAGGATTCCAGAATGACATTCGAAACAGATATGAAAACCATGGCTGTTATAAAATGTTTTATAGTTAATAAAATAAAATAATTTATTCTCGCTTTTTTTTCAACAAGGATGAACAAAAACATTTTTTTTCTTAGAGGGATCACAAAGTCGATGGAATTTCCTATCTTCCTAAAATTAAAAAGCAGAAAGGACGTGAGTATCTTTTCTTTTTAATATTTATTTCATAGTATCATTAATAAACCTATTCGTGAGCCGGATTTGGCCGAGCTCGGGCCTAATTTTTTAAAACTCTAAGCCCAAGCCCGCCCAAGCCTAAAACGGGCTCGTTCAGGGCCAAGAACACTTGAGCTTAAACGAGCTTGGGCTACCATCGAGCTATCTACTTTTTATTAGAAATATTTTTTTATTAAAATTAAAATTAAAATATTATTAAATAATAATTTATTTTAATAATTTTATAATATACATTCATAAATTTTAAAAAATGAATAAAAAATAAAATTTCAATATATGGTTAAAATAAAATTGCAGGATTCATAGAAATACCCAAGCATGTCCATATTTTTTTGGGCCTTTTTTGGACTTGAACCTGACCAAACTTTATATAAAAAATCTATACCCAAGCTCACCCATTTTAAGCCGGGTCGGGCGGGTATCCAAGTTCATGAACAAGTTTAGCTATTATATTACACTCACTGAATTTTTTAATTTTTTGGTCGTGTTCTCAACCTATGAGTTAAAATAAGTTTGCTCAAGAGGTGAACTTAAGCGACCATTGGTAAACCAGCACTTATGCCTTCTAAACATGAATTCCAACCACAATGTGTTAAAAATCCACCAATTGAACAATCTGATAAAATTACTACTTGTGGTGCCCAACCTCTAATTATAAGGCCATTTTTTCTATTTCTTTCTTCAAACCCATTTTCTTGAATCCATTTTTCTAATTCTTGGTACTTCCCATTTCCTCTAATAACCCAAATAAATGGTCTATTGCTTGCTTCTAAGCCTAAAGCAAGCTCAATCAATTGACAAGTTACCAAATTACAAATGCTACCAAAACAAACATAAATTACAGAACCTTGTTTTTGTAAATCAAGAAAGTTCTTGAATTCTGATTCTTGAATTTCAGCTTTATTTCCTCTTTCATTCTTATCTTATTCATCTTTATTACATAACGAAACTGGACCTATACACCAAACTTTATCTCCTCTTACTTTCTTGAGTTCTTGTACATATTTTGACTCCATTTCTTCAAAAGAATTTATAATAATGCCATAAGTTACCATTCCAGCGTCCAAAACTTTCTTTCGGAAAGAACCATTATCCAGGCACTGCAAAATATTCTGAATCAGATTTAATGTTTTCAAGAAAACTGGAATTGCTATTTAACTCATAACAAACAAAAACAAGAAAAACCACTAAATGCAATTCTTGGAATTCCAAGTTTACTTGAAACCTGACTTGTGTAATTTCTGAAACCTTCCAAAAGATTGTGAGAGTTGTGACATGCTTCTTGGAATTCCAAGTTTACTTGAAACCTGACTTGCGTAATTTCCGATGCTGAGAAGAATGGACCTAGGCCTAAACAAGGAGCATGTCACAACTCTCACAATCTTTTGGAATTTGAAGGCCTGATTTTACAGCTCGAGCTAGAGTTGTTTTGAAACGTTTCGCATTAAGTGTGGTGGTGATTATTGTGACAAGAATTCCATGTTGTGCTAGTAATTTGGCTATATCTACCATAGGAATGATGTGGCCTTGAGCCATGAACGGAAACAAGACGAAATGTAATTTGTGGGTTTTGGAATTTGAAGCCATGGTGTGATTTTGTGTAAGTTTATCATACTTATATAGTTGAAGAAACCTTTATTGTTTCATGTTGTCAAAAACAAGTTAACTTATGAGTTTTTTTTTGTCACAGTTTTTACAGTAGAATCTTACGATTTTACGAATTTATTATCTACATATATATTTTATATTATTTCAAAAAACATGTATATTTATAATATTCGTACGTAAAATAATTTAATCATACTCTTAAAAAATAATGAAAGTATAATTACTAAATTTTATGATTATATATTATTTAAAATATTATTTTATATAATTTTTAAATTTCACGATTTTATAATTTGTTTTTATGATACGATTTTATACTCATCTAACTCATGTTATGGTGGAAAAGTGATTTTAACAACATTGCTTGAAATACTATAATATGTTAAAAATTTAAATTGATAAACGAAATTGACAATTACTAATTTTACCGGAATGATATTTGATATCATCCGCTCTTTTATTCAAGGTGACCAGTTAGATTTATAAGACAACTAAAAACAACCGTTGTAAAGAGGGACCGAGGAAGTACTCGGTGGGCCTTCTCTGACATGAGAATCGGTATGAACGAGTGAGGAAGTAAAAGTATGAAGAGTAAAAAGAGATGGGTTATTTTTTAGATGAATTAATGATTCTATTTACATAAAGGAGTCATTATATGATCTCAGAGCATTTTTTTTTTCTATCATCTGATTTTGGCCATTGATGACCTGAAACCCAGCTGGCATTCGTCTCTTCAGATGATTCTATTTTAATTAGCATTATTTTGATTTTCAATTATTGAATTGGTTTTAACAATTTTAAAAGTAATTATTATAAATAATAATTCTAAAAAAAATGAAAATGAACTGTTAGATTAAAAAATAAACTTAAATTTGCTATTATGTTATAATTGGTGGGAGTTGGTATGAAACAAAGTTTGGGAGTTGGTATGAAATTATTTTAGTGATTAATTATATATATTGTTTATTCTTTGCTTTGTGTTGCATATTTTTTTATATTGTGATATTAGCTATGAATGGTATTTAATTGAAATAGGTGGTTGAGGGTACTAGAATATGAAGGATCAATGATTGAGATTTGTTGGGATTGTTAGGATTAGTGAAACAATAAAAAGCCGTAAAAATGATGAACAATCTTTACTCCACGCAAATTGTTTCTTTTAAAGTTGAATTTAATTTAAATATAAAATAATAATTTTATTTCTGTCTCAATTTAATAATTTTACTTTCTATTTCGAGCGCTCTAAGATTTCTTTTATTTTTTTTATTATTGCTATTGTTGTTGTTCTATTTCTATATAACGCACAAACATTTACCTACTGTTCCACAAAAGAAATATTCAAATCATTTATGCATCTTTTCGATCAATGCCCTATGTCTTATTATTGTATGAGGACATTCTCCCTTTTAAATTATTATAAGGCATAAAAGAAAAGGAAAAATTATTAAATCTATCTCTTTTTTTTTTAACTGAATGATAGATAGTTAGATACATTATTAATGAGAAAAATAAGTTACAAAGATCATAACAGAGTACAACTGTGAAGCCCAAGATCTTCTAATCCTATCCCATTACCATAATGAATATTGACGAAATTTCGCATTTTACCATTATTCCATCTTTAATAATAGAAATACTAAACTCACATTTTGAATTTTCACGTGTACTACAATTAAGTTTGTATTTTCAAAAATATGAGAATTAAAACTATATGTCATTTTATGTTTGACACATCATCATTTTTTGTTGGCATTTTATCTCTTCAATCTTATTTTTCTTTCTTTTTCTTTTCTATTCTTCGACAATGTTCTCACTTGCTAAATCCAGCCGGCTCTTTCATTCTTTGTTATTGTTTAATCGTTTAAATTTTTTTTTTCTAGTTATCAATGTTTATCCGTTCGTCATATTTTTTTCTCAAATATAATTTCAATCGTATAAACACAAATTTTTATTTGAATTTTTTTGATAGTTTTTTTGTCTCTATATCAATAAGTTTATACGTTTTAGCATTGATAATTTGATATTATTTTGATTTTTAGTTGTTTTTAAGTCTTTTCTTTGTTTTAATCTACATGTCATGGCGAAGAAGAATTCTGTGAAGAGTCTTGGAGAAACCGTCGCTTAAAACTACAAAGAATAAAAAAAAAAGAAATTCAAATATGCATTCAAAATCGAGGTATGATTTTTAATTTTTAATTTTCTGATTTTGCTTAATTTTTTTTTTGTTAAAACAGTTGATAGTTTGCTTTTGATGATTTAATAAGATGTTATATATAACTGAGAGAGTTCGAAGTCAAGTGACAAAGGAAAGGGTGTGATTGAAGGATGAATCTAAGTGTAAGCATCTTTATTAAGTCTTTTCTTGGATTTCATAAATTTAATTTGGAGTTTTCCACCCCAAATCTTGTGTTAATGTGTTTTTAATGGTGTTAAATGCTTTAGCAAATGTAATTTTGTGTTTGAATATTGATGAAACTGTTTCCATGTGATATTTGGTCAATTTCTGCAGGATTTAATGAGTTATAGTTCAGCTTAACTGTTCTGTAAATACAAATGTATTTTACTGCTGTAATTTTATGATTTAGGGGCTTTAACGAATTCCAAATGAGCTAAATTTTTAATATGTCATGCGTTCATAAGTGTATTATGTGTCCATAAATTTTCGTACCATTTCGACGGACGTAGAATTTTTAATGAAGTTCTAGGTAAAAACAGACCTGATAGATTTATCAGTGCAGAATTTTATTTCAGTGTCAATTTCGTAGTTATGAATTTTTAAAAAGTTTTCCGTTTGAGCTCAAATTTTAATACATTGTTTGAAATAATATTTTAAGAATAACCTATTGTCGATTTTTAATTTGGAGTTCATTTAATAGAATTTTTGAAAGACGGTATTTAAAAATTGCTTTAATACTCGAATTATAATTTTTATAATAAACAAATTCCCTTTTATATAAAATTCGATCGAGATGAGCTTTGCTTATTAAGATTATGATATGCACTTTTTGGTATATTTTTAAATTTATTTAGTACAATTTTTAAGAAAATATTTATTTCAGCAATTTCAAGTTCGAGTGTTACATTTTAGTATCATGAGGATATTGCTTATCATGCTGAAAAACTTCATGGCATTGGCACATTTTTTTTAGTTGTTTCTTTTTTGATCCTTTTTCTTAGAAGTTAATGAAATGTCTCATTGTTTTAGATATTAACATGGTTTTCAGCTTAAGTATTTGTTGAGTACATTTAAGTGTTTTTTACGAAGTTCATAAGTAGTATTTTTTTTATAATGTTGTGGTATTTGCTGGTTGACATTTTATTAAAAACATTGTGGTGTTTTCAATTTGTTAGTTGTTAATATGATATCAGTATAGTATCACTATTGTATTTAGACTTATTATTATAAGAATTTAAGTTTTTTTTTTTACTTTATAACATTTTGAATAGCTTTAGGAATTATGATGTTAATGCTTTTAGTTTCCATTTTAAATTGTTATTGGTGATAAATGTCATGTTGATTTACCGTTTTTTATATATTTAATTGTGTAGCTTGTTGGTGGGCATCTCATTGTAAAGAAATTAGTGAAGAAGTAAGTAAAACCAACGTTTAAAATTGCAAAGGATAGAAAAAAAGATCCAAATATGCATCAAAAATTGAGGTATGGTTTGAATTTGTGGTTTTTAATTTTATGCATAAGTTAGTTAGTTGTTCTATTTCTTTGTTTCTACAAAATCATCACACTATACGTTGTTTGTTGTTATGGATTTTATGTAATGTTTGTTAACTATATATTTTATTTTTTGTTTCGTTCTTCTCAGTGATTGCGAGTCATTTGCATGTATTTTCGCTGAACACTTCGTTGATCAGATTGAAATATCCGTAAACTTCAACATTAAAAATTATCAAAAACGTATTGCGTTGAGTTTTTATTGGTATGCTAAGGCCAAAGAAGATCCTGAAAGTGAGTTAGATGATGAAGGCATGGAGTTTGGGAAAGGCTATAATTGATGTTGAATGAAGTTGTGATTAAATTCATTTTGATAGACTTTTTAATTCAATAGTTATTTTAGATTCTTCCAATTATGTTATGGATTAATTATTAACCAGGTATATTAAGACTAAATTAAGTATATGAATAACCAAGTATATTAAGACTAAATTAAGTATATGAATGGAATTGTCCTTCGTTATTTTGTGATATCATGGTTATAGATTTTTTTATACCATTATGAAACTTTTCTGATATAGATTTGATGGAAACTATTTCATTGACCAAAACTCTATCAGTTGTATTTTTATTACTGATTAATTATGTTGAATGAATTTTTGTAGATTTTATGCACTCTATTATATTGAATTTTTATTTTTTCGATTATTTAACTATGAATATTAAGTTTGAATCAAATTTTGATAAGCCTTTTTAATTCAATAGTTATTTAGATTGCTTTAATTATGATATGGGTTATCCAGGTACTTTAAGAGTGAATCAAGTATGTTTAGGAGGTTGTCCTTTGGATATTTTATGATAATTACATTGTAGGTTTTCTGATACTATTATGATACTACTCTGATATGATTTGTTATATAACATTTGATTAATCAGGAATCCATTAATTATAATTGCAATGGTGATTAATTAAGTTGAATGAATGTTTGTAGATTGTATTCATTATTTATTACATTGATTTTTTGTTCTTTAGTGTAATGCAAATAGGATATGACTTCAAAGAAGGGTTGGTTTTCTTTAAATGGATGTAAAACTACAAGGTATTATTACTATGGAGTTCAAAAGCTGAAATACCTTCATCTATTGAAGAAAGTGTTATTTTTTTTCTCATAATTTTCAACTAGCATGAAATAAGCAAATATATATAGTAAAATTTTACTTCCTTTTAATACAAGTACCAACAAATTAACTATTGTTAATTTCTAGAGGTTCAAGTAAATTGGTATAATATTAATGTCATATCAAGAAATTAAAAAAAAATATCATTTTTATACAAAGTAATATCACAATAATCTTCCCATAAAAAGGATCAAATGAGGTAAAAATTTCACTGCAAATGATCAGAAAACAAGGACTCAACAAAAATAATCGAAAAAATGTCTCACCAAAAGTTGATATCAGCTTAATAATTTGATCGGAGAAATAGATAAAAATAGTGTGAAGCGAAGATGGTCTGAAGATAAAAAAATTGATCAGAAGTTGCGTAGAAAATTGGTATTAATTTGATACTTTTTTTATTGGAAAAACAGAGTAACTGGCGCAAAGCGAAGAGGAGAAGAATCCAAGATTATGTAATGATTTTTTGTCGATTTGATTTAGTGTTAGTATAGTATAAAACTTTTAATACAGATCATGCCAAAGAAACTGCTCTTATACTTTACAGACTCAGTAAAGTATAACTATTTAATCAATTTAAAATTTATTTTTAAATAGTGAAAAGCATCTCACAATTAAGTATATTTTTGTGTTTCAAGTAGGTACAAAAAAAATTGATTAACACTATTGAAATAAATATCATTGTAATATAAATTCAAGGTAATTTTTTTAAATCTCTGTTTATATCAGAGTCATATCAACAGAACTGAGTAATTTCATAAGGTAATTTACAAATTCCTATCGTATTAAAATCATATCAACATAACTGAGGAAAATTCACAATTTAAAGTCATTAATTGCCCTTGTTGACAGGTTTATATGCTCTATTTTATCAAATAAAAAAGAAAACAAAGATCAAATATCAGCACAATTTCATTCAGTTTAATTAAGAGAAATATCAATATCAACAAAAAGGTAGAAAAAAATTCGAATCAAAAGCAACAACAATGAAAAATGGCTATAGAAAAGTGAAGATGACTGGAAAACAAGAAATCAAAAGTAATCATCGGAAAAAACAAAGAAAAATGGAGAGGCAATAGAAGATCACCGGAAAATAAGAAATCAAAAGTAATCTTAAAAAAAATTGAGAAAAATGACAACAGGCAATAAAACGTGACCGAAAAATAAGAAATCAAAAGTAATGATTGGAAAAAAAAATATCTTAACAAGGTAAATATCAAATTGATATTTTTTATTACACAAAAAGAAAAAAATGGTGCGAATGGAAGAGATGTTGATTAGAGAATAAGAAAAAACAGAGATGACCAGAAAAAACAGAGATGACTGGAAAAAATGTCTCACTGGAAGTTGATATGAGCTTGATTATTTGAACGGAAAAACAGAAAAAATGGCACAATTTTTTCTCAGATGAAATTAGAGACAAAAAAGGGAAGAAGGTAATTATTTTTCTAGAGTTTAATTTTTTTGATTTTTTGCTTACATATGATCTGACAATTTTAAAAATGAAAATTGATTTCTGATATGTGTTTAGGCATGTTTTTATTTCTAGTATTTTTGCAATTTAATTTCTATTCCTGGCAATCACGTAACTTCTCCAAGTATATTACAATCCAATGAAATACTTTTACGGGACTAAAATCTGAATGTTTACATTCACCTGAATCTATCTATATAAATATAGTAAAGTTAAATACAATTTTTTGTTTTATGACATTTGGCATATTTTCTTCAATTTGTTTCTTCCTTGCTAGCTTTACCCGTGGCGTTCTAAAATTTCAATTTGTGCCTTTGTTTTCAAAAATCCGCCAACTATTATGTTACAAACCATACATATGTTTAAAAATTAATTAGTTGTTTTAAAAATTAAATAGTTCTTAATTAATTATTAATAAATTTCATATAAATCATCTTCGTATCAAGATTTTTTTTTTCCAAAATTTACAGTCTTCTTTTCTTTTCACAGGATCATCCTTTATAAAAAAAAATTTTTAAATAATAAAAAAAAATTAAAGTTGATAAATATTATTATGAATATTGAGGTTAATATTTTATCTAAAAAATATGAATATCGCATTGCAAAATTCTGAATGAAAAAAATCTTAATGCATAAACGGTTGAAGATTAATAAAGATATTGGCAATACAGAAAGATAAAAATTCTCAACATCTAAAGCGTTCAACTCAAATTCCGAACTTCAAAATTTAAGTAAATAGCATTAATTGTTATTGGTAATTTTGTGCTATCATGAATTTGTGTTTTTTTTATAACTTTAAATTGTTTGTTATTTTATATTACTTTTGAAATTTTTAAAATGATTTTTTTATTTATTAAAACACTATTCGTTCATCTTTAAAATTTAAATAATTGTTTAAAAGAATAATTTACTTTATTTAATTCAAATATTGTATAATGCATATTGAATTTTGTTAATAATGTGCAACGCATAAGATTGATGAATGAAATTTGTGTGTCGTTTGTTTGAATGCGATCGTAATGAATATCATATTGCAAGATTTCGAAAGAAAAATATCTTAATGGAGAAATGATTAAAGAGAAAAAAAATGATATTTTAATAAAGAAAAGTAATACTAAAGAGCAAAAAATGTGTACATGTAAAGGCTTCGGCATAATATAGAGGTTGAAAATTTAGGTAAATGCTATGTCATTTTTAATATTGGAATATTATCAATGTTTGAAAAAAAAATTTTTTTCTAATAGTCTGTTATTTAAATAATATTTATTCATCCTTGAAATTATAATTAGTCTTGAATATTTTTAAAAATTATATTATTTTTAAAAACGGTTTAAATTTACATTTAAATAAAAGAATGTTTTTAAAAATAATTTTGAACAATTGTTTATACGCCTTATTTTTGTATTTAATATTATTTCTTTATTTACATTAAAATATTTGTGTAATGTATATTGTGTTTTCTTAATAATTTGCAGTTCGTATGATGGGTGAAAGAGATCTTGAGCGTCCAATGTTTGAATGTGAGGTTAATGAATATGGCATTTTAAGGTCCGAAAGGAAAAATACCTTAATGAATAAACGATTGAGGAGAAACAAAGAAATTGTAATTAGTGAAAATAGCGGGAAAAGGTAAAAAGTTTCAACAACAGAAGCCCGTAGCTCAAATATCCCATCTGAAAATTTAGATAAATGGTATTTTAATCGCGTCATTAGAATAATCAACAATTGGTGTTTTTTTCTATTTTTAATTATTTAATATTTTTTAAAAAAGTTTTTAATATTGT
>CANXYA011391035.1:0-18395 GCA_948193465.1 Acalypha hispida
AAGCCGTAAGCACTTCTTGCTATGTTTCAAATCGAGTTTTCAAAAGAAATTTTCTAAATAAAACTCCTTATGAACTTTGGAATGGAAATAAAACTAAGATATCCTATTTTAGAGTGTTGGTTGCAAATGTTACATTCTAAATACTAAAGACAATCTTGGTAAATTTGACTCCAAAACGGAGGAAGGTATTTTCTTAGGTTATTCCACCACTAGCAAAGCTTATAGCGTATTTAATAAAAATTCGTTAATTGTTGAAGAATCTATGCATGTTGTGTTTGATGAGTCTTCCAAAGTAGAACTTGGGGAGGAAGTGTGTTTTGATAATCTTGTAGGTGATGTAGACAATCTTCAAATTAATGATGCAACTAAGGGGGAGGAAAAATAAGAAGATGTTTCTTCAATTGCATCAAGAAATGTTGAAGAAAGTGATCTCTCAAAACCTTCAACTTCAGATGAACTTCCAAACGAATGGCAATTCAAAAAATCTCATCCTCAAGATCAAGTAATAGGTGAGATATCAAAAGGTGTAAGTACCCATTCAACTTTTAAAGAAGCTCATATTAATCTTACTTTTCCCTCTAATAGTGAGCCTAAGAATATTAACAAAGCCATTGATGATAAAATTGGATTATGGCAATGCAAAAGGAGCTAAATCAATTTGAGAGAAATAAGGTATGGAATTTGAGAGAAATGAGAAATTGTCTAAATCAATTTGAGACAAATGAGGTATGGAATTTGAGAGAAATGAGAAATGAGCTAAATCAATTTGAGAGAAATGAGCTAAATCAATTTGAGAGAAATGAGAAATTGGTTCTAAATGGGTGTTTAGGAACAAATTGGATGAGGATAGTGTAATTAGAAGAAACAAGGCTAGACTTGTAGCAAAGGAATATAATTAAGAAGAAGGTATTGATCATAATGAAACTTTTTCTCCGGTAGCTAAACTTGAAGCTATTCGCATTCTACTTGCGTTTGCTTGTCATATGAATTTCAAACTTTTTCAAATGGATGTTAAAAGTGCTTTCTTAAATGGTTTTATTGAGGAGGAAGTATATGTTGAATAACCTCCCGGTTTTGAAGACTCAAAATTTCCAAATCATGTTTTCAAATTAACTAAAACTTTGTATGGTTTAAAACAAGCTCAAAGAGCTTGGTATGAAAGGTTGAGTTCTTTTCTCACTCAAAATGGTTTTTCAAAGGGCAAAGTTAATACTACTCTTTTTTATCAAAAAACATCAACATGATATTCTTGTTGTGCAAATTTATGTTGATGATATTATATTTTGTACTACTAACATGTCTCTTTGTGAGGAGTTTGCTAAGTGCATGACAAAAGAGTTTGAGATGAGCCTTATGGGTGAACTCAAATTCTTTCTTGGATTGCAAATCAAACAATGCAAGGATAACATCTTCATCAACTAATCCAAATAAACTAAGGAGCTTCTAAAAAAATTTGGAATGGATGGATGCAAAAGTAGCAATTCTCCAATGAGCATAACCATCAAACTTAGCAAAGATGAGGACGGTAAGACAATTTGTGAAAATGTCTACCGAGGTATGATTGGCTCTCTTCTTTATCTCACTGCTAGTAGGTCGGATATCATGTTTAGCATATGTCTTTGTGCACATTTTCAATCATGTCCAAAAGAATCTCATTTTCATGTCATTAAAAGAATTTTGAAATATTTAAGTAGCACTTTGCATCTTGGTTTATGGTATCCAAAAGATTCTTCTATTGAACTAGTAGCTTTTTTGGATGCGGATTATGCATGTAGTCTTCTAGATCGAAAAAGCACTAGCGGCACTTGTCAGTTTTTAGTGAATGTCTTGTATCATGGTTTTCTAAAAGACAAGTGTCGGTTGTCTTGTCCACCGTCGAAGCTGAATATGTGACGGTCGGTAGTTGTGCTTCCCAAATCCTTTGGAATAGGCAATAACTAAAAGATTTTGGCATTAGTATTGATCAAACTTCTTTACGATGTGACAACACTAGTGTCATTAACATTTTGAAAAATCCCATTCAACACTCTAGGACCAAACACATTGACATTAGACATTATTTCTTAAGCGATCATGTTCAAAGTGGTACCATCTCCATGGAATTTATTTATACTAACTATCAACTTGCCAATATATTTACTAAACTGTTAAATGAGGAACGCTTTGACTTCATTAGAAGAGAAATTGGAATGCTTGATGGCTCCTCATTGATGTAAGTATAAACTTTTCACACTTATGTTCTATCATTTTTATTAATTATGTCATTATTTGATTCATTTGTCAACAATTTGATCCATTGTCACTTAAATGTTTCTTGATACATTTTTAGTAAGAGATCAATTATAAAATTAAATGAATATATGCATATCGGTTCAACTTAAAAATCACTTTTTTGTTTTTCTAGAAAGAAAGTTCAGTGACCTTTCAAAAGGACGCACAACTTTCTGCTCCAAAAATCTCAGATTTCGTACTTTCTAAAATTATTTTCTAAAAATCAAGAAAGTCACCCAGCGTTTCAACCTTTCCACTCCGTCGCATATTTCTTTCAAGGAAAGTGCGTGACCTTTTTCGCAAAATCGTGTGACCTTTTGCCTCTTTTTGCAAAAAGTCGGGCGACTTTCTGGGCTATATCGCGACTGGACTCTTATACTTTTTCATTTTTACACTCTCTCTTAGGGTTCTAGTAGCCTCTTTCTCAAATTCTTCAATTGGGTTCTTTGATTTTCACCCAAATCACTTCTAAAAACTCATAATTTTCATCTTTAATCCTTAAATCCATCCTTCAATTCAACTTGTCTTTCCTTTTTTTTCCAATTTCTCTCCTTTTTTGTTAAAATGGCTTCTATAAAATAACCCGCTGGTAGAAATCCTCCTTCAAATCGTGCTCTCACTCAACACACGATTGAGCTGATCAAAAGATAGATGGAGTTGTTTCTCCGAAGGAACAATTTCATTTTGCTGAGTACATGGGCCAATCAGAGGTTCTTGGCAACCGTACATTTTTGTGGGATGATTTAGCCTCCCTTCAGGTAACCTCTTATCTACAAGCTTGTATAAACAATCTTGGATGGAATAGGTTAGTTCATATTGATGAGGTTGCATATGAGAATCTAACAAAAACATTTTTCAATACCCTCATAGTGGATGAAAAAGGAAAAGAAAATAGGAATTTAGGGGCTTATGATTTGTCTTTTAGAATGTTTGAGTTAGAGAAAAAAATATCTTGTGTGGAATTTTCTCGACATTTAAAAATCCTAGATATGGTTAATGGCATCTTGCATCATAGGAATATCCCTGTTAATGCTTTTTATGAAAGAATTGGGGTAGGGCAATTTTGAGCTTCTAGGACAAAAGCTCTTTGTTTACGAGAAGTTTGATATTTCTTGCTACATCGAGTTATTGGTCATACGGTTTATGCTCGGGAGGACCCCAACAAAATTACGAATTTGGAATTAATGTTTATGTATTGTCTCGATGAGAATCCAGCCATAAAAACAGCTCTTCTCTTTGTTAAATATCTTGGACATGTAGCGAAGAAGAAATCGGGTACTCTTCGTTTGGGAGCATATGTTACAAAATTGGCTAAGGGGCTTGGTGTGTTCTATCCCATCTTTTGCTCTCGTCGAATCTCCAATGAACCCTACGGGATAAATTCAATGGTGCATGGGCACACTGTTCAAACCTGCCACCACATGCTTGGTCCACCTATCTATAGATATCTTGGAGGCGCGAATGCGGGTGATGAGGTTGGTGAAGAAGGGTGTAATATTGAGGCAAGGGGAGATGTTCGAGGCAAAAGGCCTCGTGGTATGAGTTCCTCTTCACCTAGCTCAATGGATCAAGTCCTTCAAAAACTCACCCAACTCAAAACAAACCAAGAAACCATGAACTCACAAATGAACTATCTCTACAACACCCAATCTCACCTTTATCAAAATGCAGAGCACCTTCACTATGATGTTACGGGTCTCCTTGGGTTTCCTTAATGTCATAACTCTCCTTAGATCTCCTATGAACCGTATTAAGGTTTTCCTAGTTTTGGTGGAGGATTTGGTGTACTAGGGCGGAGGTACAAAAAATGTTGGGGCGAGTGGTGCAAGCCAAGAGGAAGAGGGGCAGGACGAGCCAAATTTCTTCTCTTAAATTCGTTTTTAACTCCAAATCATGTTCTTGATTTCCCTTTGTGTTAGGAACTCTTTTTTTTATTTTTCTTGTCATTAAATTGTTGAACCTTTTCATGTAATTCAAACATCTTATCATTTGTACTTTGCTCTAATTAATGTTATTTATGTTACTATATTATTTTGCGTGGCCTAAATGTGCTTTTGATTTGTCCTAACCCTTTTTGAGTTTGCCACAAGGGGAGAAGTATGTTTATCACATATGTATATATTTTTTTTAAGTATGCTCATATTGAGGGGGAGCAACTCACTTTGTTTGCCTTTATGTTACTCAACTCAATATTGATTGTCAAAATCATAAAGGGGGAGATTGTAGGCCTAAATGGTTTCATACATCTATTTTGATTTTGATCAAATCAATATTAAGTTGATTCGTAATTTTTTCTAACTTATTTATTTAAGAAATGCGGCAATCAGACGCGCGACCTTTGCTGAAACAAAAAGGCACAAAACATTGAGCAAGGAAAAGTAGGCCTAGTAGTAGAAGACGAAAAGTTGCGCGACCTTTCCTTCAGCTTAAGGTGTCATTTTTATTCGAGAAAAAGGACGCGCCACCTTTTTGAGAAAGTTGTGCGACCTTTTTCTTCATATCGAGTAACGACTATTTTTGTATGAAAAAGTCATGTGACCTTTTCTCTATTTATGCAAATTTTTTAGCCGTTTTAAAGGTACTTTTGTGTGCTTTTGTGTCTAACAGTTACATGGTTACTTGAGGGTATAAAAGGACCTATGTATAGTAAATTGAACAATTAATTAAGCAATTATTTACTCTCAAATAACCCTCTAAGTGTTTGAAACACAAAACTCACATTTAACCTTTAATTCTTATCTTTCATTGTTTCATTTATGAGCATTATTATGCTTGATTGTAAAAGGGTACAATCAAGTGGGTTTTTGTAATATCTAATTATCTCAAAGGGGTGTGAGATAGATTAGTATTATTAAGGTTGTTGGAGGTTAGCTTAGAAAACCTCAAAGTTGTAAAGTTATTGAGGTATGCCAAGAAAACCTCTGGTGTTGTAAATTGATTGCAATTAGTGAAACCTTAATCTAAAGGATTAAGAGAGTGGAGTAGGCCAAGGGGTTGTCAAACCATTATAAAGTCTTTGTGTTCATCATTCCTTCTTATTTATTTCTTTGTCATTATCTTGCTTTTGTGTCAATAAAAAAATTGGTCATTATAGTGTGTACGATTCACCCCCCCCCCCCTTCTCGTATACACACCGAGATTCAGTAGAGATTGTCCTTCAAATAAGAAGATGATGCAAACTAATTCTACTAGAGGAAGAGGAAGAGGTTCTATGATGGCTACTCAAGCGGCTAATGTGGGTCAACCTCAAATGCTTGATTCTAGAGTTTTTGTAACAATTAACCCTTAATTTCTACCCTCTTTTACCTTGAGATTGAGCAAGGTATCACCGAAAATGAAAATTAGTGGTAATCACTACATAGAATCACTCACAATTCATATAAGGTGATTTACAGTTGAGAAGGAACTTTCCTTTAGCTTCAGTTGATGGTCTTTGAGCTTTATATCCATAGTTTTGGTTGATTTTTGACCTTTAAATGTGAAATGAGCTCGTATGCCTCTTTTTTAAGCATGTGTGCCTGTTTTATAGGCCCATGCGCCTATTTTGGTTGTCTCAAAACAGGCGTGCGCCACTTTTCTTTCTCCAAAATAGGCGTGTGCCTGTTTTGTTGGTCAACAAATTTCAAAAAGTCAACAAAACAAATTTTGCCACTTCCACAATCTTGTGAAGTCTTCTAGAAGGTCTCATAACGGAATTTTCAGACTATAAATAAACTCTTTTCACTCTAAAGAAAGGATATTTTCCCTATCTCTCAAATTTTCCTCTCATTTTCAAATTCTAACTTACTCTTCAAGCAAAACTCTCTCTCAGCAAACCCAAACCCTAATTTCTTAATTTCAGATCTGAAATTCAATTCTAAACCACCAAATCTATCCTAAATACTATTTCTAAATAGCTTATTTCGTTAAATGATCTTTACTTTTGAAGATTCAAAAAGTTGAAGCTAAAGGTAAGTTCCCTTGATTTCATATTTTGATCTTGTTATTGTGTGTGGGTGATTAAAAAAATTGTGTTTAAAACACCCTTTTAAGGGGAAAAACTGCTAATTTGTTCTTCTCTAAGTTTTTTATTCATTTCTAGCTTCAAAATAGCTTGTAAAATGGTTTAGAAAGCTTATTTCGTTGTTTTTCAAATTTCTAGTAGTAAAATTATCGCGTGCATGTTATTTTTTTCCGAAAACAGGCGTGTGACGGTTTTATCAAGCACAAAACTAGCATGTGCCAGTTTATAAAGTGGCACATGCATGTTTTGTTCAAATTTCATACATTTCCCTTATTTTCTTTAGATTTGATGTTTTAGCTTATTATTTTTTCAAAATTATTTATCAAAAGTGATTCTCTAGCTCATTTTGATATAATCGATCAAGGTTAAACATGTTTGAGATAGATTTTTGTAATTTATTATGGATTCATTTTATGAATTTCCTTGTAAATATAGTTTTATTTGATGACTTGTTGTTTTGAAGTCCATTCTTCAGATCTATGAATGATTTCATCACTAGAGTGATTAATGATGTGGTAAATAGATCTAGTGTTGTTCTATATTTCTTGAAAATAAGTCAATGAGCCAAGGATTTCATGATTTGATCATTTTATCACTATTTTATTGTTTTAATATCATGAATAGATGAGATTTGTGTATTTTAATTACTATTTGGTTCAGTTTTTACGTTTATTTATTGTTTTTGCTTTATTCCTTCATTTCATCATTTCTCCACATTCTTCATAATCATAGATTTCATGGTAAGCCACACAAATGGGAGGTATGGGTCTTAAAATTGGGTTAATTTAATGATTTATGACCTTAGAAATGATTCTAGATGCATTCCATGTCTTAAAAACTAATGGATTTGTGTGTTTGGATGATTTAGCAAATTCAACTTGTAGGAAAAGTGGCATGCGCCAGTTTTGGTGTCCTTATGCCTATTTTGGAGAGTTATGCGCAAGTTTTATGGTGTTGTGCATCTGTTTTTGTGCACAAAAAACTAGCACACGCCTGTTTTGTGGTGTCTAAGCTTTCGAATTTTTCTTTTATGCCTTAATCCCCCTAATTCTCCAATGTATCCCTATTCTTCCTTTCCTTTTCTTATTTTCTCAATGTTTGGATGTATTTTATGCGGTTTGTGATATGTATAATGTATGGGATGTATGAATGTAAATTTGAACTTTGTTCGAGTATAATGTATAGTATATGGCTAAGTGGCAAATTTGTTTCTCTGAAGAGTGAGGTGGCAGCTCTCGGGCCCTGACCATAACACTTTTCTAGACTTGGTTCAGGTGGCGACTCCAATCAAAAGCTTAGAATAGTTTCAAGGATCTTACGAATTATGGCATATCCAGCTCACCCATGGTGAGGAGCAATTTGCAATTCACATCCACATTGCGGGATCGAAAATGGCCACCAACAGTGGTGTCTCCATGGAGGATAACCACTTGATTATTTTTTATACATTATGAATTACATTATACTTAACATGAAGTCTTATTTTTCTTTCTTAAATAAATATTGCATTTATGGGCCTATAATTTGTGCTTTAGAAAGCACTAAGGACCTTGAAAATGTCCCCTTGTCTGTGCTATTGGTTGGTCTTTTCATTCTCATTGACCTCACTTACTTAAATGACCTTTGGGGTGTTTAATTTTAACCTAACCAATTGGATGCCTAAGTTTTCACGTGGCATTATTGTTTTAGGTCATGTTAGGTTTTGCTGGATCCAAGGGCCAATGGTGCCTATCCTAACCACATGTTGACACTTTGAACCCAAAATCCATAGGACCTTTTGCATTTTTTGTGTGCTGCTTTCTATAGACCAACTTTATAGTTTACATGGTAAGCTTATGATCTAAGTCCTTTCTCAAAATTTGAAATTTTCAAAAATAAGGCGTTATGATGTTGGATTAAACCCGTGCATGAACAAGAATTTTGCTCCCTTTAGCTCATCATATAAGATATAAAGTTGTGATTTAGAAATTGTGTATTGTTTCTGAGAAAAGAGTTTTAAACCCCACCAAGGAAGAAAGAGGACCTCATGGAGATATAAGGTTTTAATGAGGGATGGTGAATGGTAAATGTGCTTAATATAATGTGCTATACCTTGTATACTGACCCAAAATTCACGTCATGCATCATATAGTATGCATATCACTTCTCATTTGTATGTACATTAACTTTATTTCTTTTGTAGCCATTCTTTTATGTTCATTACATATAGCATTTTTATGCATTTTTGTAGTATAAAATGTTCATGCATTCATGCATCTAGAAGTTTATTTATTTCCTATTAATCTTTGTTACCTTGTGCTTTAGATGACAAGTGAATTTATGACAAGAGAAGAACTCGACCATGCTCTAGCATAAGCTCTAGATAGGGCATATAAAGAAAGGGTTTTTTCTTCTTTTACAAGGATTGAGGCATACTTAGCTCGCAAGCAACAAAAGAAAGAACTAAAGGCTAGACAGGGACTTAAAGAGAAAGCCAAGGCTCAATAGACTACTTCACAATAAATCCCTTTGATACAGATGATGATGATCAAGACAAATACACTCCTCGCATCACCTTTGAAAACTTTTGTAAGTCTTCATGGGCAAAAGCAATGACTAATGAAGTTGAGAAGGTGAAGCACATAATGGTAGACAAGGGCTTTAAAGAAAGTCTTAACTTTATTGATCTTTCACTTGATGGTAAGGGAAGGCTCCCTCAAGGTTTCAAAATGCCCAAGATGGAAAAATACAAGGGGATAGATGACCCATATATCCACTTGAAGACTTATGTGTATGTAGTGCAAGCAACAACTTTTTCCAATGCTTAGAAGACCGACTTATTCATGCTCACTTTAGAGGGAGTTGCTCTAGCTTGGTACCACAAGTTGGATAGTCACATAGAAGGAAATTGGGAATTACTATATGAAGCCATGATCAAACATTTTAGGTTTCAAGCTCAACTCAAAATTACCTTACTCGACTTGGAGATGTAAAAGCAAAGCGCCAATGAATTCTTTTCAGATTATTTCAATAGATGGATGACCAAGGTTGGTTAGCTAAAGCATAAACTTGAGGAGAGGGACATGATGAGGAAGTTAATAAATGGAGTGCTTCCATAGTTCGAGAATGCTATGAGATTTTGGAACTTTAGAAATTTCATTGAAATGTACACCAACGACTCACGGTTGAATAGTGCGGGTCTACTAAGAAGAAGGAGCCAAAGGATTTCAAAACTACAAAGGCTACCACAAGTGCAAATGCTTTCATTCCAAGAAATACCCCAGTTAACATTAATATAGTTCAAGCTTCAATAAGCTAAAAGAGATTTTCTCGATTCAAGTTTCCTTTGTCAGTTGTATACTAAAGGTTGCTTAACAAGGGGAAGATTGATCCACTTGGTCCAGTTCTTTCAAGGCCTCCAAGTTCAGATGATTCGAAGTTTTGTGCTTACCACAAGAACGAAGGAAGTCATACTACCCACATGTATTTCAAGCTCAAGTAGAAGGTACATGACTTAATTGAAGAGGGTATGATCAAGGATCATGAAGATAGATTGATGGTGAAGACAAATCCATTCCCGAAGTACAATCAAGTCAATTTTCTTACAAGGGTACTCAAGACCAAAAAAATGGCAATATTTGTTTGATTGTCAAAGATGGGTTTTTCGAGGAAGAGGTGATAGACATGTTTATGGTTCTTAATGGAAGCAAGCCAAGTGAAGACGTTAGAAGGAATGTAAGCAAGATATGTGTAAGATGCCATATGTTGGATATATGGCATAATTGTAGTGATGATGATGACGAAGATAGTTCCTCTTGTCTAAAGATGGTGCCATGGAAAGGTGGAATAGATATTGAAGATGATGAATGTGTGCAACCAATCACTAGATCTGGAACGATTTACAATTGATTTGAATGTGTGTAATTTCAAGTTTTTGCATTGTTCCCTCAACTCCCACCCTTTACATGCTTGCTCTTTAGAACTATGTTCTCGGAATTGGATTGGGAAAGTACAATCAAGACATGAAAGAACCTCTTAAAGTGCCCACTCAAAAGAATACCAAAGGACTTGGTTTTGATGGTGCTTCTTCTTCTAAGACCAAGCTTCCTCCAATCCAGAATCTTAAAGATTTTATCTTTACCGAAGTGATTACTCATGGAGGTGATGAGGTAAAACCTAAGAAAGAGGAATATGAGGGGATCATCATTTTAAGAAATGGAGATGTGGTTATGGAGGAGCAATTCAAGTTATTCAATGATTCCATTGATGGAAGAAAACAAGAGCTTGAGAAGAAGAATTAGATTAAGAGGACAACTATCAAGAAGATGTTCTCTAAAAAGACAATTACTTTTTCTCCCAAGCCTTATGTGATTAAAGATCCTAAGGTTGAAGAAGACAATGAAGATGGAACTCCACTCAAGAAGTCCAAGCTTAATGAAGATGATGAAGTGGTGAATGCAATAGCCTTTGACTTCAACAATGTAATGGAATCCATGGTGATCCATATTGTTAAGGAAGCCATGGATAATGATAAGAATCAAGAAGAAGAAAGGTTGGCCAGAGTTGAAGATGCTTACAACAAGCTCCAGGGTGAAGATGTCTTCATTAATCTCATTACTTCTGGTATTGAAAATATTGATATTTCTGATGTAAGCTTTGTTGACATTCTTTATGATGATGTACTTGACAATGGTTTGAAATCAATGGAAAGTAACTTTACCTACTTTTTTGTATCTTTACTCGGATGGCTCTATTCATATGATTGATCATATGCGTAGCATTTTTAGCATTGATTTAGAAAATATAAATATTGGAATTGAAGACGCTCCTAAACTTGCTCAAATTTCACACTCCCTAACATTATGTGATGTGAGAGGTTTCGAGAAAATGTTAAAGAAACATAAAGTGGAATTTGCTTTTGCATACAAAGACATGCAAGGTGTCGATCCAAAAATTACTGAACACTGCATTCCCATATATCTAGATTGCAAAGTAGTTAAACAGAAACCCTAATGACTTAGACTAGAATGGAACGAGATGGTAAAGGTTGAGATTGAGAAGGAAATAAATGCTAAGTTCCTCAAGGTGGTTGATTATCCAACTTGGTTAACTAATATTTTCCCAATTGATAAGAAGGATGGAAGAGTTAGAACATGCATTGATTACAAGAATCTAAATGATGCTTAGATGATTTTCCTTTGCCTTATATCGATACACTAGTCAATAATGTTGCCTGTAATGCAATGTATTCATTTATGGATGGGTTTTCAGGTTACAATCAAATTCTCATGAATATCAAAGATAAAATTAAGATGTCCTTCATTATAGAATGGGGAACATATTGCCATAGAGTGATGCCTTTGGTCTAAAGAATGTTGTTGCTACATATCAGAGAGTTGCCACAACCTTGTTGCATGATATAATCCATAAAGAGGTGGAGGTGTAGGTTGATGACATGATCGTAAAGACGGATACAAGAGAAGGTCATCTTAAAGCTTTGAATAAGTTCTTAACCAAAATTGAGAAATATGGTTTGAGACTCAAGTTAAATAAGTGTTTCTTTGGAGTGACAACTGGAAAATTGCTTCACCATATGGTTAGTCAAAGAGGAAATGAAGTAGATCCATATAAAGCAAAGTCAATTATTGAGATGCCAGCTCCGAAAACTAAGTGTGAAGTAAGGGGTTTCATTGGGAGGTTTCAATATATTAGTCATTTCATATCCAAGCTCACAACTGTTTGTGAACCTATTTTCAAAAGTTTGAGAAAAAGCCAGCCGGTAGTTTGGAATGAGCAATGTCAAGAAGCATTTGACAAGATCAAGGCTTACTTAGTCTCACCTTTAATTTTACAGCCTCCAAGACTTGGAAAGCCTTTGACTATCTATTTGGCAATTGAACAAGCCTTCGTTAGAGCTATGCCAGTATGAGAAATTGATGGAGTGGAGCATCCAGTCTATTACTTGAGCAAAAAGTTCCTTCCTAATGAAATGAAATTTGATCTAGTTTTTAAGATGTGTATTGTGATGGTATGGCTGATGAAGAAATGGGAACATTGCTTTTAGTCTTACTAGATAGATGTGGTGTCCAAGATCGATGCTTTGAAGTACTTATATGATTGTCCTTCTTTAGTTGGGAAATTTGCGAAGTGGTGATTTTGCTATCACATTTTGATATCACTTATACAACAAAGAAGGTGGTTAAAGGGAGATGTGTAGCTGAATTCTTAGCTATGCAAGCAATTGACAATGATGAGCAAGAATATGAAGTTAATTTTCCTAATGAGGTGGTTAGAGCATTGACTTTGCAAGATTGTAGAATGCAATTTGATAGTGTTGTAAATGAATTTGGTGCTAGGATTGGAGTTATTTTTTTACACTTGAAAAATGAGAGTTTTCCTTTCTTTAAAAAGCACATTTATCCAGTAACCAACAATATGACAGAGTAAAAAGCTTGCATATTTGGGTTAAAAGTACCTCATAGGATGGAGTCGAGAAGATAGAAGTAATAGGAGATTCTGCTCTAGAATTCAATCAAGCTTTAGGCCAATGGGAAGTGTTAGATTAGAAGTTGAAACCATAAAAAGAACACTTATACAGAGTGATCCAGAGCTTCAAAGTGTGTAATTTCACCCATAAGATAAGACGTCAGAATAAGTTGGCGGATTCTCTTGCATGTTTAGCTTCAGTATGGGTAGGCAAGAAAGAAAGCCCCATGATTACTCCGATTGTTATGGTAGAGTCGAAATTGTTTTGTAATAAGCACGAGTTGTGTAATCTGATTGAGAAAGATGATGAAAAATTGTGGTATCATGATGTTTTAATGTTCATAGAGAATAAACGGTATCTGTTGGGAGCTACAAAAGCAGATAAGGCTACAATTTGGCATTGGGCTAAGAATTTCATTTACTATGATGGTGTGTTTTACAAAAGAGCATTCAATGGCATGCACTTGAGATGTGTTGACAAGAAAGAATCCAGAGAACTAATGAAAGAAAAACATGCGGGAAGTTGATGTCCTCACATGAATGGGTGTGCATTGGCATGTAAACTTATGAGACAAGGATGTTATTGGTCAACTACGGAGATTGATTACAATAGATTCATGAATTGATGTTATGAATGTCAGGTTCATGCCAATTTGAGTCATATGCCTCCTTCAAAACTTCATTCAATGGTTTCTCCTTGGCCATTTATTATGTGGGGAATTGATAAAATAGGGCAAATTCATCTGAAAGCTTCCAATGGACATCGTTATATTCTCGTAGCAATTGATTATTTCACCAAGTATGCGGAAGCTATGTCATATACAAACATTACTGCAAAGCATGTGAAAGAATTCATTGATGATCATATTGTAACAAGGTTTGGCACTCCTGATAGCGTCATTTCTGATAATGGGCCTCTGTGATAATGGGCCTCAGTTTCAAGGGGAAACAAAGTAGTTCTTACAAAATAATGGCATAACTCATTATAAGTCTTCTCTATATAGACCTTAAGCTAATGATCAAGTGGAGACTGCAAACAAAACAAATAAAAAGATCTTATTTAAGAAGGTGGTGACAGACAAAGATTGGGCAGTGAAGCTCAAATATGCCTTGCAAGATTACAAAACAACTTACAAGACTGCTATTGATATAACTCTATTTAGTTTCGTGTATGGAATTCAGGTCGTACTACCATTAGAGGTCAAGAAAAAATCTTTAAGAGTTGTCTTTGAGACTAAATTTCCAAAAGTGAAATGGACCCAAACCAGATATGACCAATTGGCATTACTAAATGAGAGGCGATTGAGGGCAAAGTATCATATACAACTTCAACAAAAGAAAAATGGCAAGAGCTATGAACAAAAGGGTTATTCCAATTGAGATTAAAGAGGGTGGTTGGGTTCTCAAATAATGTCGAGTAACACCCAAACTTGAAAAACCAAATTAACATTACCCATTTATCATAAGTTCTCTTTATACACACATAAACATATCATAATCATCCATCATAAACTCATACAAGTTTATTCACACTAAGCACAACTCACAACCATATTGAATACAGATATTTAACATATATACAACTTCCATATCATCCATAGAAGCTCAAAAATCATAGAACAAAACCAAAATGACATCATAAGCCAAAATCATCAAAATGCAACATGGCATGCTAGCGAAATGACTTTACCGTTGGCCTCCCTTCACGACTCTAATTCAAGTGTTATACCATTCTTCCACGATCATCACTTTTACCTGAAACTATGGGAAAAGAGTGAGCTTCCAACTTAGTAATTTAAATAATTTAAAACACCAAATGCATATAATTCATCAATATCGTCAAATTACAACACACAACCCCAAACCGAGATACGACTTACCTTCAAACTCCACATAACCAATCAAAACACATCTAAAACATTATTTCATAACTTAAGCTCAAACACCACAAAATCATATCAAGATATAACACACTAGCATACTTCTCTCAGAAAATCATAACACAAATAGTTCATTGCATAACACACATAGAATCAACCAACACAAAAAACAACCACCAGAGTTAAGTCAACACCATATAAATAAAACTACAACTCATAAACAACTCCAATTTTCATAACCACAATTTAACCCAATCACAATTAACCACAATCATATCATGACAAAACTCAACAAATGACCCATTTTTTAACAACTCTATTACACCAATCTTACTCGTGCACAAATCCAACGTGGTTATCGCACCGCGGGGAGTCTTTCAACTCCAAGACCGTTCATTCATTTCATTCTTCAGAGTGGTTATCACACTCCCATAAATATTTCGAGTGGTTATCGTACTCGTATCATTCGAGGTAGTTATCGCAATCTTTTTCTCAACAATTCTCATATCACCAACTCCCGGTAATAGAATTTCAGAAAACCACATAAATAAACATTTATCATCACATCAACTCATAACATGTCAAAGTCGTTCTATTCATTCTCAATATCACAATTCGCAAACTCAACACTAATAACTCATGCTTAAACACTATACATTTCAATTACAATTCAAGAACCACATCAAAGTTCACCCACATAAAAACAAATTATATTACATAATACTCAACTAATATTCCTTCATGGTCAAATTACCTAATTTCACTAACACACATTTAACACCAACAAATATTAAATTCAAATATATCACAAAAAATCTAACATTTACCAAAATTATAGCAAGGTAAACTCAAACATACTACAAATACCAATTCATGTCTAAATTAGCACAAATCATCATAGTTTAACACAATTTACAACTCAACCACAAGAACCTGATTTTAACACATATATAAACAATTATCAACACTTTTAACACTCAACAATTCTTTCATCCAATTAAATAACAAATTCATAACTCAACAATATCAAGAATTAACATGCAAGTAGGTAAGTTAAATTACTTAACTTATAAACAATCAAATATCACTTCCTAGCAACCAAACAATCTCTAAATCCACCTACAAACATTCAATATCACCATTAACCAAAAATCTCCAAATATATTAAAAACCCATAAATGTAAAACCATATAAACTTACCCACCAAGCTCTAATTATTAATTTTTAGCTCAATTCCACTTTATGAACTTCAATCCCCACTTACCCACTCCAATCTCTCTCTATTTGTTTTAGAATCAAAGATAGAAAATGAAAAACCTAATTTCCCAACTCAATTCCTACGTGATTTTTAACTAGCTCTAAAAATCTGGACAAGCTCTCAAAAGACCCCACAATTTGACTCAAACTTTAAAATATACCCCTTATTAACTACCTTGTCAATTAAGTTGTCAAATCAATCTTCTATCTTATTTTCCTTACAATTGGATCCATATTAACATTTCCAACAATAATTCTAAATTAAATAATATTTTCGAATCTCAATGAGGGCGTTACAAATCCTCCCCATTAAAAGAAATTTCATTCCGAAATTTAGTAGTTATTTTCCTTGCTAAACAACTACAATTACGTCTTCCTTTTTCCATTTACGTAGACATTCTATTTTCAATCTCATATTTCATTTTTCTTCTATGCTTATCAACACACCTTTTTCTTATTGATCTTGAATATTCTTCGTATGGTTCCGTATAATTTCAACTATATTCTTTTTTCTTAAATAATTTTTTGAAATTTCCAACTATCATCAATTCTCCATACCCCAACAAACTTCAAAACTTCTTTAAACTTCTTCTATTTCATGAGATAATTGAATATCTCTATCTAAAGTAGCCAATACTTGTACTTCATAAATTCTTACTTTAACATTTTTTTGTTATACTTTATCATTAATGTTGTTATCTCTTACTTCAAGTTTCTCCATTAATAATTTCTTTTAATGCCACAGTATGTCTCATATTTTCTATTTGAAATGTCTCGTATTTTTTGTTTAAAAATAATGTGAAAACCACAAGCCTTTTCTATTAACCTTTTCCTCATATAACTCATCTTTAGTATATAAATTTTTGTTTTACCACAACATATTTTTACCTCGTATCAAGAAATATTTTTCCTTTTCGCTTTTTGTATTCACTTTCATCTTCCACTATAATTTATCTTATTCATGAATAACCCAAGTTCACTCAATTTCAAATAATCTCTCTTGATGAATTACTAGCAATGTTTCTTATCAACTTTTAGATTTACTTTTATTACTTCCAAAATTATCAACTACTCCATATCATAACATATCATGTTTTCCGAACTTGTTTCCACTTTTTCTAACTTATCATACTCATTGCAACTTTAACACTTTGACAATAGTAATCAATGGTATAATCATAGTCTTTAAGTGATTCCATTCTTCTCCTTTGTCTTAAATTCAACTCTTCAAAAACTTTATTATCTCATTCAATATTCACATTCTTTTTCACTGAATTTACAATTAGCTTAACAATTACAAAAAGTCTTTAGTAAATCTTCAATGATAACTCACTAATCCCAAAAAGCTTCAAATTTCATAATATTCTTTGAATATTACCATTCTATAACCATTTCAATCATTGAAGAATCATTTCGTATACTTAGTAACCATCTTCAAAACTTAATATCTACCATAAATGTCCTTCATAATCTTTTCGACTTTTGAAATATATTTTAGAATATCATCCATTTGGTATCCCTATATACTTATAATGTTCATATTCAACATAGAAAATAGTCTTCGGATCCCCGACTCTTAGTTTCCAATATCCACTTTTCTTAAATTAATCTTCGGAAAAACATTCACATCCTTCTATTCATCAAACAAATCATTAATTCTCAACAACAAATACTCATTTTTCACGGTTACTCAATTTAATCTTCTTTAATTGATACTTAACCTCATACCATCAATTTTCTTCTTTATAAACACTATCAGAGCTTTCTCCACGATGATGTACTCATCTTACAATCTCGCTTTAACGTAACCCTCCTATTTACTTCTCAATGCTTGCTACATCAATATCTATCATTCTATACAGAGCCTTGTTCAGAATAATATAAACTTTCTAATTGACCTCCCAATGAGATGATAACCCAGTAAGTCTTTCTGAAGCACATTGAAGCTCTTTTACAACCCGAATATCTTCTGACCGAGACTCATCCTTCAACCTCTCCATAACACTAATCAAGATTAGCTTCATAACCCTTCCCTAATGATTTAGAAACTTGAACAATCGATATTATACGATTCAGCTCTCATCTTCCTCCTCCGAACAATAACTTCTTATATAATTCCTTAAATCCATCACAAGTGATTCTCCAAATTATGATCTTAACTAATTCAGTCTCACTAATATTCAAACCAAAAACCCTTTAAATCCACCAAACTTCACCATCATCTCAATATTATTCAATTAACACACACAAAGGGTAACATATACATATTCTCATCAAGCAAATTTCTTGCACACATAGATACATACTTTTATGTATATTAAATTCAAATATGAACATGTCATCATTTTAACATAATGTATCAAACTTATCACAAATTTCATATATTCCATCTACACATAATCTCGTATTCATGTAAACTCTATATACCCACATTTGATTTTTAATAAATCATCAATAATAAATTTTCAACATTAAATTTTCAAAATCAAAACAAGTTTCAAATGTCTAACTTCTTCCAA
>CANXYA011391130.1:0-10058 GCA_948193465.1 Acalypha hispida
CCTTGTCAGTTGTCAATTCTGAAAATAATATTCTTCCTATTTCCATCTTCTCCACTCTATTCAAATCAGTTCTTGCCTCTTCATCATCTTCCACCAATCTCTCAACTTGGCCACGGATTCTTAATTAAGCCCAATCAGCTAATAATATTGCTTATTTATCCATTTCAAAATCCACACATTTTCTGCAGCAGATGATTTCAAATAGTGTGTTTTAATACAGAGTGTTGGTTCACCAAGCAACATTACGGAATTTTTTTTTCCAAACTAATTGCCACCATAACTAAGACTGATTCCATCATGTAGATACAATCGTATTGTCAACCTCAGCGTCTTGGATTTGACCTTCAACATAGATCAAACCTTGTACAATTTATCCTTGAATCGCAATATAATATAATTATATATCATCAAACATAGTTGTCCTGCCATGCGAGATAAAGGTTCATAGTTCAGATTTAAAAATAAATTAATGGTTAAAAATATCAAAATTAGCTCTAACAAATACGTACTTCAGATGCATCTCTGCGGAAATCATTTCTTTACAGCGTCCCCCGACATCTTTGTTGTTTGATACTCCATCAACTGTCAACTTTCACTATGTGACTTCCTCACATTCTTGGATTATTTCTTCCTCTTTTACTGGGGTCATTTCTGCCACAAAATATGAGAGGGTCTGGGCTTTAATTGCAGCCCGTGGTTCATACCGAACATTGTAGGCACCAAGGAGGAAGGACTAGAGAACCATTCTTCCTAATCCTTCTTTCCTCTTAAGGGCGCGCCTCAGTGGTTGGTCAGTTTGAATCACCATTTCATGAGCCATGAAGTATCTTGGTAGCTTCTTTGTTGTGGAATACAACACAAAAGCAAGTTTTTCAATGTTAGAATAGTTTTTTTCAGACCCTGGAGGGGCCTACTTACATAATATACTAGGAACTGCTCCCCTTTTGATTCCCGGATGATCACCGAAGCTATTGCTCATTCGGTTGCAGAAAGATATATGTATAAAGGTTCCCTTTGATTGGTCTGCTCAAGAGAGGTGGTGATTGTAAAAATGCTTTGATTTGATTAAAAGATTCTTGGAACTCGTGACTCCATTCAAACTGCTTTAGACACTTCAATGCTTTATAGAAAGGAAGGTACCGCCGAGCTGAATATGAAATGAATCTCCCCAGGGCGTTTATCCTGCCATTGAGCTTTTGTACTTCTTTGACAGACTTTGGGGCCTATATATCTTGAATGGCCTGGATCTTCTCAGGATTGGCTTGAATGCCTCTTTGTGAAATCATATGCCCCAAAAACTTTCCTTCAAGTACTGCGAATACACATTTCTCAGGGTTTAACTTCATTTTATACTTGTTTAAGATGGCAAATACTTTAGCGAGGTCACCGGGATGTTCTTATGGGGTTTTGAACTTGATCACCATGTCTTCCACATATGCCTCACCTATACTTCCCCGCAAATCTCCAAACATAATAGCCACTGGCAGCTTATAGGTAGCCCCAACTTTCTTTAACCCGAAAGGCATCACTGTGTAACAAAATGTTCCAAAGTCAGTGACAAAAGAAGTTTTGTCCAGGTCTGGCTCATATAACGGATCTAGTGGTATCCCTGTGAAGCATCAATGAAGCTGAGCATGGTGTATCCACTTGTAGAATCTCCCATTTGATCAATATTGGGCAAGGGACAACTATCTTTTGGACATACTTTATTGAGGTCAATGAAGTCTACACACATTCTCCACTTCCCGTTAGCTATCTTTACTATAACCACGTTAGCCAACCATTCAGGAACTTTACTTTTTTAATAAATCCCGCTGCTAAGAGTTTATCTACTTCTTCTTTTATTGGGATTTGATGATCAACTGCCATGACTCTTTTCTTTTGTCTTACTAGTGTTGCCCCCGGGGAAACAAAAAGCTTGTGAGACATTATACCGGGGTCAGTGCCTTCCAATTTTGATGGTACTGAACAAAGGTGTGTTTGTTATCTAAAAGAACTTTCTCAACCTTTTTAGATACATCTTCTAAATTTGCTACTCCAACCACAATTTATTTGGGAACCGGGGTTCCTAAAAAGAACTTTTTGATTTGACCATGAGGTAAGAATTGTTTTTCTTCTTTAACCGATTTTCAGATGTCCAAAAGCTTCTTCAACATGGTAAGTCTGACTGGTGCTCCTACAGGCTGCTAAGTAACATTCCTTGGCTAACGTTTGGCATCCCCGAACAATGATGACCCCTGATCTAGTTGGAATTTTCATCACTAACTACTTGACAGAAGTCAACGCTTCCATCTCATATAGAAGTGGGCACCCTAATAGCCCGTTATAGGGAAAAAGGGACCTTGACCACTGTAAAGATGGCCTTGCATGCTCTCCTTGGTCCTGGCAAAAATTGATTCCTCTCTGGGTCTCTGTTACATTCTCCAAATTCTATATCCAACTCCACGGCTCCCACTAGTTGAACCAATGTTTCTCCAATTCCTGACAGGGGGCGTGCTACCCTCTTGATCCCATCCAAAGATCCTCCCAAGGCATAGAACACGTCTAAGGTTATTATATTAACAGAACTCCCTTTATTAATCAGCAACCTTCGAAACTATGCTCCTGCAAGCATTGTTGAGATCATAATAAGATCTTGGTGAGGCACCTCAAAGCCTACTTGTTAACCCTCGATTTGCGCATCTAATACCCGATGAGGATAACCATCCGACAAATCATAAACTAGTGATATGAAGTTATGAAAGATATATACGGAAAAGTTAAGAAGTTGTTAAGAACTTTCAAAGATCAAGAAAAGCAGAATCAAGCAAAAAAATACAAGTGTGGTAAGCAAGACCAAAATCGGTCATGGCCATAACCGATTTCATTATAATCGGTAACGATCAGTACCAATTGGTTCTATGTCAAAGCTGATCTAGAACCCAACTTGGAGCCCATTCTTAGAGGCCAATTTCTTGAATTTTTTTGAGGTTTAAGCTGGCAAAAAAGATCCAAGTTTACCCTCAAATTAGTTTCTAGTTATCGATCTATGTTATATATATTCTGGATTGAATTCAAAATATAAATATGTAATTGGGTGAATTTTTTGTTTCATTTGATGTTTATTTAAATTTAATAAGTTTCTATTTTTATTAATCTTATTCATGTTTATATGTTTGTATCGATTTATATAGTTGAATTGTTATAATTTGTTTTAGCCATAATTCAGTACCAAAAATATAGATTTGTCACTATTATATTTTTGGTGCCGAATAATTACATCTGTTTTGAGTTTATTGTGCAGATTGTTGATCAGCAATGTAGGATGCCGATTCAACATTCAGTTGGCTCTGCTCATTACCAATTTGTCTGAGGAAGTTGTTTTATTCCAGCGCATATAAGTCCTTTTTCGGTACTGAAAAATGTATATTTTTTATTTTTGATTATTCGATGCCGAATAACTATGTTTATATGAAATTTCCTTGAATTTAACATGATTCGTTTTGCTTATATGATATGATGAGATTCATGTTGACATGTTGCTACTATTTATTTGAATGTCGTGGTACGATGTAGTTGAGGGTTTATAAAATGCTAATATGATAAATTTGTATGCTAATTGGTAGTAGAATATAAAATCAATCTAAACTTAGGATTTATTCTTATGGCTTGATGTATATGTTTCTATGCTATGTATTATATGAAATTGGAAATTTGTATGATAATTTGCATAAATATTAATCTGGTTAAATAGCATGCTAGTAGACTATTGTGTGATTTAAATGAATCTAAACTTAGGGAAATATTTGATATATTCATTATTTCGATTTTCATGTTTTATATTCATCTTTACAATATCATATATTACATGGTTTATTGAGCTAACCTTGTAGGTACTTTGGTCGTGGAGTTGAAGCTTGGATCTTTTATGATCTAAGTGATTAATTAACATATTTGGAATTTTCTTTATTTATGTGTTTGTTTTGGTTAGAATGTATTTTAATAAGGATTTCAATGTAATTTTATAAATGTTGTAAAAACTTTATAATAATTTAATTCTTTTGCTATCTTGAATGTATAACATGTCTTAAATCTATTAGTATATAAATCCGGACCCGATCTTATGATGAGGTGGGTAGGTCAATATCTGTGTTGGCCATATCACACCTTCCTAGTATGGTTAACCCGGGTGACGACTTCATTCATTCTCAAAGTGGGTAAGGATCTAGTGATCAAACCCAAATACGTGGCGAGTTCATCACTCAATGGGCAACAAAAACTAACCCGCACACACTACTGCATCTGAATTATCGAAAACAATTGGAGGCAAAGGCCCCACCTCCGTAAGAGCCATAACATGCTTAAGTTTCTTTCTTCTGAATGTCGGGTCATAATATGTTGGCCCCCTTGTGATGGTATGAATAACTTGGACATTAGTGTTTTGCTTCTTGGAAGGTGAAACTTCATCCACTAGTGAGATGGCAGGAATTGCACACTTTTGAATTTTTAAGACGAAGTTCTCTAGCATTCCTTGCTGTGCCATATAAGATAATTCCTTGGGTAAATCCCAATATTCTTCCGTTAAATGGCCATGCGATCTATGAAAATAGCAGTACTTGCTTTTATCTAATGGCCTGTTGAGATCATTGGAGAGGGGCGTGGGGGTATCTAATTGGGTGATTATTTTTCTGAATCCAGAATAGAATTTCTGTGATGGGTTTATTAACAGGGACCAAGGGTTTGTCATTAGGTCTAGTAGAGCGGGGTCTAAAAGAGTAATTTGGATTATCTATCTCTTCTGTGGGAGCCACTTCTTGGAGGCCAAGAGGATCTGCTCTGCGGTGGGTGTGGTAGACCTGTAGAACTATGAGATTTGTCCCAAATTTTGATTCTTCTTATTTCTTTATTTAAGCGTATATAATCCCAGGCAATGCTCATTAATTTGTTGTAAGAAACCACTTATTTCTAGATAAGTTTATTTCTAAATTTAATCATTCGGGTGCCCTCTTTCATGGCACCAACTGCCCCCTCATGGTTCAGATTTTCAATTTGGATGGCTTCATCATGGAATCACTTGACATATGCTACTATAGTCTCATTTTGGCCCTGGACAATATTTTTGAGCTTTGAAGTTCGCTTTTTCAACCTCCTTCCTGTTGTGAAGTGTAGTTTGAAAGTAGTAGTAAGTTGATCGAATGCTTCAATAAAGCCACTTGGGAGAGAATAGAACCATCGCTAGGCTGTGTCTTTGAGAGCGTTGAGGAATATCCTGCACATCAAAGCATCAATCATGCTATGTATTTCAGCCATGCGAGTAATAAAAGTTTGAACATAAGCATCAGGATCTTCGGTCCCTTAAAAGTTTTCCATGCTAGGCATGCGGAAGTTCTTTGACAGCTCATCTTTATATAGGTCCGGAGCTAAAGGGCAATTGGTGGGTCTGTAACGTCGCTTAGCCATTGTTGTTGTTCTGACAGTCTCATTCCTGCCATGCTCATTTTTAACAACTTTGGATACCTCATTCCTTGGGATCTCAACTCCTCTTCGGACCGGAGGATTATAAGTGGGGTCCGAGGATGTCCTATAATTACTAGAATTTTTTGCGGTCCGCTCCACATAATCAGTCGGTAATCCATCTTTCAAATTCTTAGAAGATCGATGCCCGGGAGTTTGAGCTGGTGTTGGTGGAATTGGGGATGTTTGCTGCTGATATGCCTGGAGTTGCTAGTACATATGCTCCTGGATATATTGCAAGTGAGCCTGGTAATATTGATATATCTCTAATATTCAGGGATCTTGCATAGGGTCTAATGTAACTGGTGTGGATACCCTTGTGGCCACCATGGCCGAGGCAATTTGCGATGTTGTGATCGATGGGGGAGGTAGAGGAAGGGAGGTGTCCTGATTTGGTATGAAATCCAGGGAGGTTCATATGTGTAGGGAAGGCAGAATGTTGGACGATAAAGGAAGAGAAGATGTTCCACGGGGAGAGATAGATGGGAAAAAAAGGAGGGAAAAGGTTATGGGAAAATGGTGGAAATTGTTGTTCGGGAGTTGAGGGTCCTATGGAGGAGAATAAAGATGGCGAAGAGTGTTGGCCCTGGAGAAAAGCGCCAAGGGAAGGAAGAATAGACGGGGAAGGTGGAAAGACATAAGGAGAAGGAATTGTTAATGTTGAAGTTGATGCAACCGAAGATGTAGAGTGTCCCATTGTCTGAGAAGTTGAAATTTGTTCCGTCATTGGAGTGTCCGACTACAGACAGCAACAATGATGAATTAGTCAACTCTCAAGTCCACTTCAGTCAAGTCTCTAGAGCTAGGGCTTGAAGTCCGATCACCTGAGAACAAAAGAAGACCACCGTGAACCAACCAGGTCAGTTTAACCCGTTTGAGTTCTGACGATCAATATTAATGTATATTTGATATTTTAGAGAGAGAATTAAAATAGAGAGAGAAAAATTACCTTCTATATGAAAAGGAGAGCTCTATTTATAGTAGTGTACTTGTGGGAGTGGTGTAAATATCCCTTTTAAGGCCAATGGTCCGATTGCTCCCTAGAGTTTGACCAAGTCTAGTTGAATTTTGACTTTGACCCGAGGTTTGACTCTTCAAAGTCCACGTTATACTCCTAACCCCAGTACTCAAGGATTATCGATGAAGCTCGGGGTCCGACCTTTTGAAACCATGCTACACCTTTTAATATGACAAATATTACAGAAAATTCATAAATTCAACTCAAATGTGCGATTATACTACTTCCATCAATTCGTTATTCAGGGAGTTTCAGATTCAGCCCATCAAAATAGGTCATAATTGAAATAGGGCTGTGCATAACCCGCCCAATCCAATTCCACCGTCCGAAATCCAAATTTATTTTAGCCATGGATCAGTCAAAAGTGGATAAACGGTTAAGAAATGGGGGAATAAAGAAAATAGTTGGGGCAATGGGTAATGGGTTGGGGACGTGCATGATAACCTGCACCAGCTCGAATCCCTGATAGACTTGTTGTCTATTTTATCAAACTGTATGTTGTTAAGAACTCATATATATTTATCATAAACTTTTCAAAACTCTAACCTAATTCATTTGGCAGCCACATTTCATTTTCTCTCCGCCTCTTTTTCTAACCTTAAATTCTCTCAAACCCAAGTTTTTAACTCTTACCCAGTCTCATATTTCATTACTAATTTGCTTACACTAAACCAAATCCTCTCCGTAATCTCATCGATTAATCATCTTCTAAATCCTTATTCTTAAACTTCGATTATTATTATCGTATTAACCCATTTTAAGAGTGATAATTGGATAAAAAAATATAGAAAAAGCTTAAGAAATTTAAGTTATTTTTTATGTACTTATTTCTATAAACTGGTATATATTTTGATGTTTTTTAGTTTATTGTTGATGTTTATTTTGTTTATTTTCGAGATGTTAAATCGTTAACATAACTTAACTATTTTGTTAAAATCATATTGTCACTTTAATTTTTTTTTCAAATTGGTTTTCTGTTGTTCTTAAAACAAATTGGTTTTTTGTTCGATCTTTTTACAAGGCCCAACTAAATGGTCCAAACCGAGTCCATCCGAATCTCCCCGCCCACAATAACCGATCAAAATTGGGTTGTCCACACCATGGTTAATAGTTGTTTTATGGTTCGGTTTGGCCTCCAAATTAATTTTATTTTGCCCGTGCAGTTTTTTTGATTTTCTATCCGCACCGACCCGATCCGTCCCATGCACAACCCTAAATTGAAATCCATGAAGTAGCATATTCAAAGCATTACAATAACAATTTTCAGAAATAGTCTTATTTTTTTATTTTTTATTTGTCAAAAAACGTAATCTTATTTTTTTAAAAATAAAGGAATAAGATATTTAATATTGTGGAATACTTGAATATGATAATTTGGTAGAAATTAGTGCAAATAAAATATTGGTGGTACACCGTAATTATTCTTATATTTTATTAATAATTTAGCTAGTTTATTTCTAGATTTTAGCTAATCTGTTTAGTTTTTATTTTGATAAATCATTTGATTTTCGTAATTATGCTTTTCACTTACTTATGTTTCTAGGTACATTTTATAATTAAGAAATGCTAAAAGTGATTAAAGATGGTCTTTGAAATTAATATGAATATCAAAGATTGGATTTGAGCTTAATTCCCGTATTAAGTGGATAGCTTTGATACAGTTTAGTATTTTGAGTTTAACTTTATCCATAGAAGTACTTAGTTTATACTGAAGAAAACTCACATTTTTAAGATATAAAATTCATTTTCCCCTAAAATATATACTAGGGAAAAATACAATTAAGAAATTTTTTCTTACAAAAATTATTATTTGGCAAAAACTCAATTTCCCCATCTATTTTTGACCAAAATCTCAATTTTACCTATTTGAAGTTTTTTTTTGCTTAATTTCCTTGACAACTTTACCATAAAAGCTGAGATTGACGAATTTTTTTTTTGTCTGAAAAAGTCTAATTTAATCCCAATACTTAGTGAAATGATTAATTTCATTACAAATTGATAAAAATTTTCAAAAAAGTTTATAAATATTTTCAACAATTACAAAATTAATTTTTTTAAAAATATATATAATATATTTTTAATTATATTATGAAAAATCAACATTTTATTAAAAAACATAAAATGAAATTATTAGTTATTTTTACTAAAATAAATATATATTTAATAAAAATCTTATGAAATTATCTTCTTTACAAACAATAATAATTTTTTTTCTTACAAATAATTTATTATCATATAAAATTTTAAAATTAAGAATTTAAAATTTATTTTGATAAAATTATAATTTAATAATAAATAAATTTTAAGTTTCAATTCACTATTAGTTTTTTATATTTATTATATTACCAAAATTATACGAACTATTTAATCAATTATTATTTTATTAATTATAAATATAATTTAAATTTTAAACAATATAATCAAAGTAGTTGATCAAATATTGAAAAACAATATTTTTCTTAATTTATTTTATATGTATATATAGTGAACTTATGAATAACAAAAAAATTATGTCTGATATGGTCAACAATTAAACCGATTAAGTCGGCTCCCTGTACTAGGCCGAGTGGCACACTAAATTGGACCAATTGATGACTTAATCGAATTGGTTGATAGCTGAATCAGATGGGTTGGTAACCAACTAAACTGATTCAGTCGCTGACCGGACCAAATATAATTTTTTTATTTGTATTTTGAATTTTAATTATACTATATACATAATTAAAACAAATTAAGAAAAATATCATTTTTGGTTATTTTTTTAAAATATTGAAATTAATTTACAAATTAAAAAAACCACTATTGATAACATATTTTATATAATTATGATAATACTAGCACTTCTCGTGGCACAGGTTGCGTGCCATTAGATCGTTATAGCATAACTCATATTCTTAAAAATAAAAAACTAAAATTTATTGTATTTCAAAATTATTTGTTGAATTTTGGATCATTGTGTTGTTGAAGAGGAGAAGTAAATAATAATAATAATAAAAAAAAATACAACGATCACAAACATGAATTGCAGAACATATATATAAACTCACATTTATGGTGATATTGAGAATCAAATACTTTTTAGATCCTCCTCTTACATCTTTGTACTTGACAAACATAAACTCAAAAGCAGAATTCTCAATTCCTCTCATTAGTTCCATCAGCAATTCTATGATTTTGCTCAGAATCCACGCTTGGTGACAAAAACTCCATCACAGTTTCACACTCAAATACAGGTGGAGAAGAAATCTTATTAATCCTAAAATATAAAAGGATCAAGAAGCAAAACCCACCAAAATAATTATCTATAAAAAAAAGAATGAAGTAGTTCTTATTTGATTTATAAGAAAATTAGAAGAAATTTCTGGGTCATAACATTAAAAAACCAACGGAAAACAAAACATAATAATAAAAGTCATGTAATTGAAACTACTCTAATAATTAACACCGATGTCATAAAGATAGATTCGTCAGTATCAAATATGAACTCACTCAAAGCAGACTGCATCTGTTTACACATTACATTAGGTTGGAATGTTTAAAACAGGTA
>CANXYA011392500.1:0-11403 GCA_948193465.1 Acalypha hispida
TAGCGCCCAAAAAACCGTTCTCTAATTTAGCTAAAAAAATGTGATCGCTAATGGTGGTCGCTAATTTAGAAAAAATGGTCGCTAATTTAATCGTGAATTTTAAAAAATTATTTAATATTTTAATTATTGAATTTTTTAAATTATTTATAATATTAAAATTATATTATAAAATAAATAACATTAAAAACTATATACAAAATAACAATTGATTTTTCTTGCTAAAATGATACAATTAATATTATTTTTTTTATAAAAACAAAAATACAATAAATAATAATTATTATTACAATATACAATAAACATTTAAAAAATTTAACAAATACAAAAAAGTTTTAAAAAAACTAAACTAATACAAAAAAATTTTAAAAAAATCTAATCGATTCTAATTTCGTGATAAATTCTTCAGGCTCGGTCTCATCTTTTATTTACCTAAAAAAATATAATAGAACAATTAGTAATAAAAAAATTATAAAATAAAAATAATTGTAATAAAATTAAAAAATTTGAAAATATAATAAATAATAAAAATGATTCAATGAAAAAAAAATCTTACCTTCCAACCATTATTTTTCTAAAAATAAAAAAACTTCAAAAATTAAAAATATAATAATTAAATCATAATAAATATTGCTCTATCCCCTATTTTCAATACCCTAGCCGCTATAACCGCCAGTTGCCTCAAACCACCACAACCGGAGCTCTTCCGGTGGTCCACCCTCAACCCAAACACCAAGAAATACAAAGCAATCCCAAGATCACATCCGGTTTTGGGATTAAAACTGTTGATACTGAAGACCCCTGATATGTCAATCTAACCTTGAAGAAAATATCCAATCAGCTTATTAAGCCTTCGGATCCTATGTATGCCAGCTCGAATCGCGAAAGCGACCCTCCCTGCTCTAATTTTTTTGTTGAAAATCTTCCTATGTGAGCTCCTAGATATAAAATTAGGAAATTATTTATTAAATTTGGGAGTGTAATTGAAGTATTCGTAGCAAATCATTTGAAAGAAGCTGAAAAATGATTTGGTTTTGTTCGAATGAAGTATGGGGTTGATTCGAAGGCTATTGTTCATCACTTTGATGGTTATTGGTTTGATGGATACAAATTATTGGTAAGGGAGGCTGACATTTTCTACCCAAATACACTTGCACCTGTACCTGCACTAGTTGATACAAGGGAGTCTGTTAAGAATGTTAATTTTGTCCCAACATCGGCTTGTAAGGAACGTGATAATCGTAATTATAAGGATTTGGCTAAAAAACCTGGTGGTGATGCTCCTGCTCTTAAGATTCCTAGCCTAAGAGAGAATGATAAGTGGTTGGATAGAAGCATGGTGGGACATGTCCTGACTCCAATTTCTCCAAATTCTTTGCGTAAGAAATTGAGAGATGAGTGTGCTATTGAGTGTATTGTAAGGAGTATGGGTGGTAGCCTTTTGTTATTGACATTCCCATCTGTGAAGCATCTTTACTATGCCATGAATGACTTGAAAGAAGCTTTATCGGGGTGGTTTGAGTTAATTAGGAAATGGGACTCATCTGATAGTTATTCAAAAAGGTACGCTTGGTTAAGATGTATTGGGACTCCCCTATATGATTGAGGTCTTAGTGTATTTAAATTGATTGGTAGCACTTGGGGGAGTTTCATTACTGTTGATAAAGCTACTTTGGAAAAAAGGAATTTTGATGCTGGACGGGTTCTTATTTACACTTGAGTAATCGAGTCTATTAATGGATTCATAAGGTTGGAGATTAATAGGAAGATTTTTTCTATTAAAGTAATTGAAGAAGATTTTATAGATTTGAGAATGGTGAGCATCAGCAGCCTCTACTCTCATATCCTTTTGTGAGGGCGCGTTTTGATGATAATGACGATTCTTTGCTGGGATGTGATTTGGATGCTACTGAGGATAGTGCTTCTTCTTAGGATGTTTCAGATTATTGTAGTGCTGCTGAGGACTATGATTGCCTCAGCTCGAAAGGTCCTCTTTTTTATCATAGTCCTCAAATTGTTTCTAACGGCAGTTTCAATAAGGTGCATGAGTCTTCACATCATGTTTCTAATTAGGTCAATTTGTTGGAGGTTTGTGAAAAGGGAGTAGTAGATGGAGTATCTATTTTGAGTGTTGAGGAGGGTCAACATAATTTAGCTTTAACTGAATACCACCCCTTGGACTAATACGTTAACTTAAATTGTTCTAGGGGGCATTTTGTTTATGAATCTTTTTCTCAGGATCATTTTGACCCGATGGTAGATGAATTAAGGTTTGTTGGTAGTGATACTAATCAAGGTCTGTTTGTACCGATACTAGTAATCCTTCTCCAATTCAGATGTCATTTCAAATGCTATCCAGGAGAATATGGAGAGGGATTATAATGAAAAGTAAGCCTATTCCCCCTTGCATCGATCTTGATAATATTTTTCTTATGAATAGACAATTCAATTTTATTACTTGGAATTATAGAGGAGGTACACATAATAGAACTTAACAATTGTTCTTGAGGCATCTAATCTCGAAATATTATTTAATGATCCTGGGTTTAGTTGAAACAAAATGCAATCTCTCTCCTTTTCTAGCAACGAGAATTTGGCCTAATAATGATTTTCAGGTTTATTCGGTTCCTTCATTGGGTGCTTCTGGTGGTATTTCGTTAATTTGAAACTCCTCTTGTTTGGATAGCAATTCTTTTAATCATGTTCTGTATAAATTTTGTTTGGTGTGGTAAAAGGTGTAGATTTTTTCATGTTTATAGTAGTGATTCTTCAAGCGAGAGACAGGTTTTATGGCATTCGATTCGACCTTTAATGTCATTTTCGGGTATGATTTTTCTCTCCTGGGATTTTAATGAGGTTTTAAGACCAAATAAAAGAAGTAATTGCTCTACTTTTTCTTCTTCCATGCATGATTTCAATGATTTCATTTATGAAGTGGGTCATCTTGACATGCTATTGATTGGAAGGAAGTTTACATGGTCTAATTTTCCAAGTTGGTCTCGTATTGATCGGTGTTTTGTTTCCCGAGATGTTATTTTGAATTGGCTACGTTGTTCTCTTTCTGGTCTTCTTAGAGCTTACTCGGATCATTGCCCGTTATTGTTTTCATCTCATAAACTGGTCTTCTTAGAGCTTACTCAGATCATTGCTCGTTATTGTTTTCATCTCATAAATCTATGGAATGGGGTCCCAAACCTTTCTGATCCCAAAATGCATGTGGAATACGAATGGTTTCTTTCATATTGTGCAAAATATGTGGCGTGATATTCATCAGGATTTTCCTAAGGCATCGCTTTGTCAATTATTGCGTGAACTTAGGAAGAAACTGAAGGATTAAAACATCAATTCTTTCGGTGATGTAAATTTAAGCATGAGGCTATTTTGAAGGAAGTTGATGATCTATCCATCATTTCGGAAAGTAGGGAGTTGACGGATGTTGAGAGTAACCGTTTGAGTTCTCTATGTAGTGAAGTACTTATCTCGGGGATAAATTTGTCGTCTTTTTGGCACAAAAAACCAGGCTTAATTGGAGTTTATATGGTACCCAGAACACGAAATATTTTCATACTATTGCAAATTTGCGAAATCGGAAAAATTTCATTGAAAGTATTGTAGTAAATGGAGCTTCTTTATCTGAACCGGAGGAGGTAAAAACTGCCATTAGTAATTATTTTCAAGAGCTCTACATACTGAAAGTTTCAATTCTGTTCACTCTTAACACGTTGGTCTTTAGCTCTCTTTCATCACTGGAGGCATCTTCTCTCATTGCACCTTTTAATGAAGCTGATGTTGAATTAGCTCTAAGCTTTTGTTCTTCGGACAAAGCTCCCAGACCCAATGGTTTTAATTTCTTCTTTTATAAGAAGGTTTGGTCAATTATGAAAGAAGATTTTATGTCACTATTTAATGAGCTTCATATTTCAGGTCGCATCCCTTCGGACCTTAATCATTCTTTCATTGTTTTGATTCCGAAAAATCATGGTGCATCAGAGTTGAAAGATTTCAAACCTATTAGCTTAATCAATGGTGCTTGTAAGCTCATATCAAATGTTTTAACATCTCACCTCTCCTCCTATTTGTGATGCTTGATTTCAGATTGTCAATTTGCCTTTATTAGAGATCGTTGTATACATGAATGTTCCTTTGTAGCATCAGAGATTGTGCACTTATTTCATCGGCGAAAAGAAAATTTTTTTGCATTTTAAAGTGGATTTTCATAAGGCATTCGATTCAATTTCCTGGGATTATTTAGACGCCATTTTTTTAATTATGGATTTTCCAACTTTATGGAGGAGATGGGTCTCTAGCTTCCTTAGCAACTCTAGTATCTCCCCTTTGGTTAATGGTTCAGCTATTCCTCTATTCAAGCTGGGCAGAGATGTTCGACAAGGTGATCCTTTGTCTCCATCTTTGTTTGTTCTAACTATTGAGGGCCTAAAAAGGCTCATGGATAAAGCTATTGAGCTGGGTATTACTAAAGGAGTTTCTTTGTGAGATGGACAACTTAAATTTTACTACTTTAATTTGCGGATGATACGCTTTTTTTTGTTCCATGTGAGGAGGACATGGTCGATGGATTGGTCAGCATTCTCCGGCGCTTTGAGGTCATTTCTTGACTCCAAATCAATTTCCATAAGTGCTCAGTCTCAGGTATAAATGTCTCAAAATGATTCAATTGCTTGGTATGCTAATAAGATGAGTTGTAAAATAGCTTACATGCCTTTCACTTACCTTGGCCCTCCATTATCTCATAAATTTATTTCTTTAATTTTTGGGAACCTTTGGTTGTTCGTATGAAGCAATGTCTTAATTCATGTAGTGGTACATTTCTTTCACCTAGTGGCAGGTTAGTCCTTATACAATCGATTTTACTAAGTATTCCTATTTATCTTATTTCACTTACTATGCCACTTTCAATTGTCAACAAAATTAATGGGATGTCTGCCCACTTTCTTTGGTCTAGAAATTCAACCTCACGAGGTATTTATAATATAGCTTGGGAGTCTATTTGCATTCCTAAGAAGTATGGTGGATTAGGATGCATTAATTTTGTGCTAATGAATCATTCTTTATTATTGAAGTGGGTGTGGAAATTATCGGATTCGGATAACTCGTTATTATTAAAGAGATCTATTAGCATTTCTTCAGGAGTTCGTTCCATACATGACCTCCCCTCATTGTCATTCTCCTCTCATGTTTGGAATGGCATCGTGTGGAGATGTTTAAAAATGATAAAGATTGGAACCTCTTCACATCCAATCTGTCTAAGCGTTTAGGGAACAGTTTGAACTCCTATTTTTGGCATGATGTATGGTTTGGTTCGATAAGTTTTAGGAGTAGGTTCCCTCAGCTTTTTAATCTTTTTTGAGACCAAAGTATTTTTGTAGCTGCTGCACTCTCTGTTGTTGAATTCAGTTGGAAGCGCAAGTTAAAAGTGGATGAGCAGGTGTTATTTCTCGACCTCCAGCAACTTATTTTTAGTGTTCAGCTTGATGTGAATCGTTTGTATAGCCCATCCTGGTGTGGTAGAGTAAAATGCCTATTTAGCTAAGTCTTTCAAAGAGCTGTGGTACAAATCAAAATTCAGTCAGCCTCCATTCTGGTTATTTGACGATGTTTGGTCTTCTATTGGTGCACTAAGAGTGAAGTTCATCACTTGGCTTGCACTCAAATGCCATATCCCATGTAATGAATTCTTGGTGACGCGAGGAATACAACTTCTTTTCCGTAAATACTATACTTTATGCATGGATATTTCTAAGGATGTAGAGCATACTCTCCTACTTTGTTCTACAGCTTTGAATATTTGGAATTGGTTGTTTCGGAGGATCGACTTTACTTGGGTAATGCCTCATTCTATTTTTCTTTTCATTCAGGCATGGTTTGAGTTATTTAAATAGCAGAAGTATTCAGTTCATTGGAATCTTATTTCTATGGTTAATTTAGAAAAATCGAAATAATAGAGTATTTAATAATGTATTCTTTGATGTGGAATCTTTGATTTTACGTTGTATTCTAGAATCAGTAGCTTACTTTAAGTTTCATAACTCTAGCTTCCCTTACTCCAGAATTGATATATATAGGAGTTTCGATTTATTTTTTCGAGTAAGTTAACTTTAGTTTCTAGCTTGTAATTGTACTTTTTCTCCTCCCCTTTTGGTCGTAGCCTTGAGTGTGCAAAAGCCATTAGGTGCAGGAGTCTTGCCATTTCTCATGGCTTACTGAAATTTCAATTATTTATCAAAAAAATAAATTAAAAAATGAAAGAATTTATTTTTTTAGAAGTTTTTAGAGAGAGAAGATTTTTAGACAAAGAGAAAGAGCAGGTGAGTTTGATAAAGAAAATGAGAAAAGAAAAGAATTATATTTGGAAAAAAAAGAGAGTGGTAAAAAAATATTCGTTCAAAAAAAAGGAAGGAAATTTCCCACAAATTAGCCACCGAATTCGCGACCAAAATTTCATTCAAAAAAATGGGAGGAAATTTCCCCCCAAAATAGCGACCAAAATTTTATTCAAAAAAATGGAGGGAAATTTCCCACCAAATTCGCGACCAAAATTCGATTATTTATTTTTTAAAAAAAATTAGAGTTTTGGTCCCAAATTTGGTCGCTAATGTTTTGGTCACGAATTTGGTCGCTAGTTTTGGAGAAAAAAAATGCGTCAATTTAGCTATCACTTTAGTGACCGAATTAGCGACCATTGTATAATTTGATCGCTGAAGTGGTCGCTAATCGATTAGCAAAATTACATTTTAAAAATGCAAAATTGGTCACTAATGGTCGCTAATGTGGCTGCTAAAAACAGTTTGGTTGCGAATTCGATAAATTCTAGTAGTGATTCTTGATTATTTGTGATATAATTCGATTACATGATGCCTTATAATGTTCGTTTTTGTATATATTAAGTGCAATTAATTATTGAAGTGTAAAGAGCTGGAGTTGGAGGGAAATGGGGTCTTAGTCTTCAAGAAAGAAAATGAGAATGCAAATCAGAATGTTAAATGGCCTTGCATGTCAAGCTTTTCATTGACAAAGTCAAAGACTCCAGCAACGGCATGAAATATTGACACGGTTTAACCATTTATATGACTCGGTTTGAATTATTTCTCAAAACCGTGTCATTAATCAAGCTCAGCGCGTGTTCAACATGCAAAAATGCCACGGTTTGAAGCCATGTTCCTCTTATTGTGAAATCGTGTTGGTCATTCTCTTCACAAAGCTTCAATAAACAATTGCGAGCTATATTCCAGTGAAAATGATCATGTTCAAGTATATTAAGAGCAAAGTTTTGTCGGTGCGTTAGAGGGGAAATGAAACAATAAAAGAAGGGCTGGTGTGGAGATTTTCCAAGGACAAAAAAATTCTGATTTTACCCAAGCTATATATAAAGATAAATTCGTCATCAATCTATCAATCTTTTTCTAACCCTAATTCATCATAGCCCCTCTTTTCTCTCCCTAGAAAAAATAGCATTTGGAGGAGAAACGATTGGAGTAGACAGATCTAAGCCGAAAAATAAGCTACTCAAATGGAATCCTGAATTTACATAAAAAATCTCTTCATGGGTTCCTTTAATTCGTTTAGTTTGATTTTCTCTATGAATTTTAGAGGCTAAATTTTATATTCAAGTATAGGAAGATGTACTTGATATTAGTTTTGATTAATTTCAGTAAAAGGCCTCCTTTTTAATTATGTTTTGTGTTAATTATTCATAATGCTTACTTAAAACTTGATCAATTTTATGCATGATCTATGTGAACAAAATTGTGACGCGAGTTGAATGTTTGTTTAAAGACTTAAATTAGCAAAATTTAGGGATAGTTAATTGTGGTGCAAGTTGAGTTAGCTAGATCTAAAGCGTATTAAGTCTTTCATATGATATGATAAAATTAATACTAGGAGCAGGGTAATTGTGATGTGAATTGAGTTAACTGTAACCTATAGTTAATAATTCAGATTAGCTCTATAAGCCTCGTGAGAGGTCATAGACATATTTACTTAGCAATATAATTCTGAGTGTCTTGAATGAAATTAATTAGAAGAATTGATCGAAATCTGTTCTATAGTTGAGTTTTTACCTATTGTTATCTATTTTTCAGTTAGTTTAATTTTCTGTTATTTTACTTTTATTGCTTGAATTTAGTTTAATTTTGTAATCAAACAAACAATCTTTCATCTTCTTATTGAGATTAAAAATCACTGAATTTTACAATCCATGTGGGTTCGACACTCTTCTTTACTCTATATTACTTGTAACGACTGTATATACTTGCACATCGAAAATCGTTATCAAACTTTTTTGCACCGTTGTCGGGGATTGGCAACAATTCTGTGGTTTTTGTTTTAGTTAATTTAATTTTCTTTCGTTTTGTCTCATTCTTCCAGGTAGTTAAAATTGGAGCATGTGAACAAGGAAATCCAAATCCTCTGAACCATTAGCACCAGCTGAACTCGAGATCGAGAAATCGAATAGGGCGAAGAAGAAAGAAGCTAAAAATAAAAGGAAAGAAGCAAATAAAAAGGAGTCTACTAACAAGAAAAAAAAGGGAAAAAGCTAGTAGTAGTGGTACAAAAGAATAAAGAACAAAGATGGCTCAACCACCGTCTACTCTTATGGATTACTGTACCCCAAAGGTTGATGGTGTACAAATTGGTATCATTAAGCCCAATGTAGCAGCAGAGGAATATGAATTCAAACCTGCTCTAATTAATATGATGAAATCTATGACTTTCTGAGGTACACCGGCTGAAGATCCATATCAGCACATCCAGAATTTCTTGGAGGCGAGTGACGCTGTTAAGATGCAGAAAATCTCCAAGGATGCTATGGTCTTATGGTTATTCCCATTCACTCCGATAGATGGAGCCAAAAATTGGTTGAACTCACTCCCATCGACCATCAATTCTTAGGATCTATTGAGAAAGCCATTAAGTCAAAGAATGAGATCTCCAACTTTCATTAATTTAATGGAGAATATTTTTATGAGGCATTGGAGAGGTACAAGGAATTTCTTAACAAGTGCCTTCATCACCAAATGACAAAGGGGCAAGTACTTCATACATTCTATGCTGGAGTGGATTTGGTACATTGAAATATGATAGATGCTGTCGCATGTGGATTTATGATGACAAAGAGTGATGATGAAGCTTACAGCTTGATTGATCTTATGGCAGCCAACAACTATCAAGGCCTGTCTGAAAGGAATGCTCCAAGGAAAGTAGTCTAGTAAGTTAGAGCTTCATGCTATTACTGCCCTTCAAGCTCAGGTAAGTGCTCTAACTAATCATCATGGTTCAATGAATTTTAGTGCTCCTAATTGAATTATTGCTTTTTATGAAATATGTGGTCTTCAAGATCACATAACTCCTAATTATTCTGTTGTTTATTCTGTTTCTAGCAATATTGCACAAGTCAACTATGTTGAAGGATGCAGCTATTTTGGGAATTTTCCCACTAATCAACAAGATAATCCCTACTCCAACACCTACAATCCAGGGTGGAGGAATCATCCTAATCTTTCATGGGGTGAAAATCCGGCAAATAAATAAGGGCCACCTAGATTTTCAAATCTGCCTCAGCAACAAAATGTGTAGCTCAATCAAGGAAGCACTTGGGAAAGCAAGTTGGATAGATTTATGGATACAATGGAGTCTAGAATGAGTAGCAAAGATGAGAATATAAAAAGGATAGAAAATAAGTTTGATGTACTTATTAAGAATCAATATGCTTTTTTCACAACTTGGAGGTTAAAGTGGGCCATCTTACTTTATATGTAGCTATAAGAAATCCATGTGCTTTTCCTAGCAATATCGAGATTAATAAGGAGCAAATTAAGGCCATTACTTTGAGAAGTGGCAAGCAAATTGTTAGAAGTGATAAGGATGCGAAGAAGTCACAGAGAGATAGCTCATAGTTTATTTCAGTTATCCGACAATGAAGTCTCGCAGAGATAGCCGAAGGATTATCCGACCATGAAGTCTTGGAGAAATAACTGAAGGATTATCCTACCATGAAGTCTCAGAGAGATAATCCAGTTTTATTGCAATTATCCGACCATGAAGTCTCAGAGAGATAGCTCATAGTTTATTTCAGTAATCCGACCATGAAATCTCGGAGAGATAACTGAAATGTTATCCGACCAAGAAGTTTCAGGGAGATACCATTTTTCAGTTCTTTAAATTCCTCAGTGGAGTATAACGAATCAATAGATAGGTAAGAATTCATGTACGCAAATTCTATGCTCTATTCTTTTACTTTGACATCATACCATGCAATCATTACTTTCAAAACAAATTTCATATTTCAGAAATTCATCTTCTTTCTGTTTACATTAAAATCTTTTTCAAACATTGCTTGGAATTTGGCAAAGTAGGGGCAACTGTTAGCACTCAATTTGTGCACCTTTTTATCGCCTGATGATGATAGCCAACAATTTTCCAGGCTTTGAATAAAGCTAGTTCGACTTTGACTAAAAAATATTTTTAAAATTCAAATTTTATTGATTTTGATCCAATTAGACCTCAATCAACCAAAATTAATTGTTCAAGGGGGTTCCGTAATTTTCTGTGGAGTTAAAAGTAATTTTCAGCCAAAAATTTATGTCCCTCACCCTCCAGGACTGCAAATATGTGTGGCTCTCGTGCTAGGACCGCATGGTCTTGGGTACTCCAAAAGTCTAAAATTTGAGTTGCTTTTCCACCAACCTTTTCAGCTCATTTCTCTTCATCTCCAAGGCTGAAACTCCTCCATTATGAACCATAAATGTAGTGGGATTAGTAATGGAGAGTTAAGAGTCTCTTACTATTTATTTATCATTTGATCACAACCCTAATTTGCTCCTATAAAAGGCATTCTTCTTCATTCCATTTATAATGACCAAGAACACTTAGAATAAAAAATAAACTAAGTCTGAAAGTTGCTGTGAGTAGGCTAGCTTATCACGAAATATAGAGTGATTTAATTACGAGCGTAAAAAGAGATATTTTGCTCCTTATCTCTTGTTCATCTTGCAACATAGAGATTTGAATCAAAATCTGCTCCATAAACACTTATAATTTGAGAGAAAATTGAAAGGAAAACACCCCTGCCCCACCAATTTGATCCAATTTCTAGCCTTCCCATCAACTACAACTAGCATAACCGAACCTTTAAAGTTCGAATTCAGGTAAATTTTGTGGGCTAACCTCATCCTTTTCTTGCATATTATTCATACAAATCATAATCATATCATTATTTCATCATTTAAACATCCATTTTGATCCCCAAAGACAGGTGGCGACCATAAGGTCTCATCTCTTTCAATGATTCCTATGGGAGCCAAATCAATTTTAAATTGTTATTTTTATGCTAATATTAATATCTGGAAATTTGCACGAACATTTGTAATGATTTAGTATTTTTTATCA